>PVJS01007486.1:0-24964 GCA_004027185.1 Glis glis | reverse complement strand
GCCCTATTTTTTATTCTTTATTTTGAAACCGGGTCTCACGAAGTTGCGGAGGGCCTCACTTAGTAGAGAGAGAGAGAGAGAGACAAGGAAAGAGAGAGAGAGAGAGCTGAGACTGGCCGCGAACCCAGATCCTCCGGTCTCCGCCTCCCAAAGTACTGGGATTACAAGCGTGCGCCACCATGCCCGGCTAAAAACTGAAATTTTTTAGAGAGTATTGGATCAATGTTTGTGGACAGCAAATTCCTTTTGGACATTGTTTCAGTAAGATCTCTTAAAATATTTGAAATTGTCTTAAAAGATACTATACATATTTATAACTTTCATGGTGTCATAGTTCTTTCAAAAATCTTGATCCATTATCCTTTACTTGAAATATATAATATTCAGAAGTAGCATTTGAAACATATGAAATGGTGGTAGAGTTCAGATGGTAGATACGCAGGTGCTTGGGAAGGCTCTCTGTAAGACCTGCAGCTGGCAAGGTCACTAGATGGCACTGACTCATTACCAACAAGGAATGATCCATTTATTTACCTGCACCAGATGCGCCATGATACTTTCTTTGTTTTGTTTTGTTGCAGTACTGGGGATTGAACCCAGGGGCATTCTACCTCCAAGCTACACCCCAGCCCTATTTTTTTGTTATTTTGAAACAGGGTCTCACTAAGTTGCGAAGGGCCTCACTAAGTAGCTGAGGCTGGCCGCGAACCCAAGCATGCGCCACCATGTCCAACGCCACGATACTTTAGTTTTGTTGTTTTATCCAATTCAGATATGGAAAGTTACCAATTCAAAGAAAAGGGGTATATGTTCATTGCTCTATTGAAGGGAAAGGAAGGAAAATGTAAATAGTTTGTCTGAAGCCATGGTTTTGTGTTGCAAGCTTTTTCCAGAATTGTAATTGTTTCATCATGTAGAATCCAACATGCAGACCTGGATTGCAGACTGTCTGTGGTGATCCCCATGAAACAGCCTGCCTGACGTGTGTAGCTTTTGAGGCATTCATTGCATTATGCTGTGATGTGTTTAAAAAGCCTTCCCCTCTCCTTTCTGCTGAGCTAAAGTCAACGTAGACTTTGGTTTTCTAGTTTAGAACAAGTTATGATGTAGTCATTTGGCATGATATGGTTATATTTTAAAACATTCTGTAATCCTGAACATCCAAGGCAGGTTTTAAATTCTTGGCTTCTCCTCAGGCTGTCATTTCAGTTGTATAGTTAGAGCTCATCTGACTGCTTAGGTACTGAGTGAAGCGTGGCCTGTTTTTATGTGGTCTTGAGACTGGCGATGCTACTTTGACCCATGAGAATTGTTGCACAGAGGCTCAAGTGAGAGAGGTTTCATCACCTCTTCATTTCAGCACGTGTTACCCACATGTTTAAAGGTCGGTGTCCCCCGCAGCTGAATGATCAGTCTTTTTTGGAATCAGTTTAATGTGAGATAAAAGCCTTACCAGAAGCAACACAGGGATGCAGTGGTCAAATACCACCTTACTAGTTAACTCAGCATGAAGCTTGCAGCTCTCCAAACCATGGCTTCTCAGTGTCCTGTTCTAGAACAGGCTTTCTTGTTAACACTTGTTTGTGGAACTTGAGAACTGAGAGTGGTGAGTGTTAATGCTTAGGCTTCAAAGTCATCATTAACATAACACACAGAATATAAATTGATGTCGAGTTTCCCATGAGAACTCTTTCTCAAAGCTACTCTAGTCAGTAAATGTAAAATCAACTACGCCCATGCCCATAGTTTGTTTTACAGATCGTTAATAATTGCATAAAGACACGTAACACCTTGTTTGGTTGATGATCATATTGCTTCAGCAAGCTTCTTTCCTTTGGTCATATTCCTCTGATCAATTTTTTTGCTTTTTTATTTCCTCCCACATTGGCTTCATTTTCATTCTTGCTTTTTTGCCTTCTGATTTTGTTGTTTTTCTGATTTTTAAAAAATTACATTGTCAAGACAATTTGCCAAACTGCCCAGTCCCTAACTTTATTAATTTAAAAAAGCAAATGACTAAAGTCAACCGTATGTCTGTGATCTTCACAAGTATGTATTTCTGCTAAGACTTCCACACCTGTATCCTTATAATGCCCGAGGAGAAGGTAGGGAGTGGAAGCTTTGCAGTGGAGCTGCTGGAAGCAGCTGGAAGGCACATCTGTCCTCAGAGTCCTGGCTTCTCCTCCCTCCCTCAGGGCTAGTCACTGCCACGCCCGTCTGATGGTACTGTATTTTCTGCCAGACTGAAGCATTTAACTTGTTAATGCTTCGTTAGAAAGATAATTATTGCTGGTTAAACACATTGCTTGGAAAATGTACCCAGATGTATATAAATCTGAGTTAATATGTTGCAGAGAGTGAGGTATGTTTAAGTCTGTATTCCTTAAGTGAAGGGTTTGTTCTACCTGAAAAATGACAATTATCAAGATAGTTACTGTTAAATTTTTTTTAAATAAAGTACATCGCCAAGCATGGTGGCTTACTCTTGTTATCCCATTACTTAAGAGGTTGAGGCAGGAGGATTGCAGGTTTGAGGCCAGTGCACAGTAACTTAGCAAGACCCTGTCTCAAAATAAAAAATAAAAAGGTCTAGGGGTGTTAGGTCAGAGGTCTTAGAAGGCCCCTGGGTTCAATTCCCATTACCACAAACAAAATAAAATATGTCAAAGAAGAGGCCCAAAGCATCAATATAAAATGAGCAATGATCACTTTTTGCTTTAGAAAGCCATGTTTCACTTCTGACTCCTCCTGCCTCGTCCGTTTTTTCTTCAGGGTATGACAAGGCGGCAAAGATTGCCAAGACCGCACACAAGAATGGGTCGACCTTAAAGGAAACTGCTATTGAGCTCGGCTTCCTCACAGCAGAGCAGTTCGACGAGTGGGTAAAACCTAAGGACATGCTGGGTCCCAAGTGATTTAAATAACCTTGTAACTAAAACAAACTTACATAAATTATAAAAAAAAGGACTCCTTATATTTCTTAAACAAAAATGGATACATTTAAAAGGAAACTGCCGTGGATTTGAGAATCGCTCACCGAGCAATTTGATCAGTGTTTAAAACTCCAGGGTATGATCCAAAGCGAGCTGAATAAGTGTAAAATAAAGTACATTGTGTAAAATAAAACAGACTAAGTGTTCTTTATGTTGAATGGCTTGTACTATAGTTGAATCTATGGTATTTGCCCGTGTGTTTTTATCATTTCGTAAGTTTTTCTAAAAGAGCCATATCAATTATTTCCCCCCAGTGCTGGGCCTTATGCATGCTAGGCAAATGCTCTACCTCTGAGCCACATCTGCAGCCCTGAAGAGTTTTAGACTTTTTGGTTGGTGGTATTTTAAAAAAAATTCTCCTGTAGTAAAAAACATACTCTGTTTCATTCTCAAATCATGTCCATCTTTCTTTTCCTTTGATTGGAGGTCATAGGCTGAGCACGCCCTTCTGAATGTGCGCCTGGGCATATATAAAAATTTGGGAAATCAGATCGATTAAAATATTGAGCCATATATGTTGTATGTGCTAAGGATACACACACACACCCCTACCAACCTTATCTCAGTTATACAAAGAGTGGAAAGATGTGGGCCAGGATTTCAGGACATGGATTAGAAAGGACAAGGGAAGCAGGCGTGAAGGCAGGCAGGCAGGAGGGAGGACGATGATGTCATGTGAGTGAGTCCTGCCCAGCCAGCGCCCGCAGTGCCCCATGGGTGTTTCAACAGGGAGTCCTTTAAAGCAGCCTCCGGGATTCTGAACATTACTGACCTGAGCCTGAAGATAACGCCGGGGCTTCAGGGCGGCCCCTGTTGTGCGGGGAGCTAGAATAGACAGCCCTTCCACACACAAGAGCAGGATGGGAGAGACCGGGACAGCTGTAAGGAAAGTTCTATCGGGTGTGTTTTGTAAAAATCGAATACTTCCTAATATTTGTGAAAAACTATTCGCATTAACACCAGCTCCCCTGCGGTAATTTAAAAAGTCTTTGTTAAAGCAGTTAAAAGCATAATTAAATCAAGTTTTAGAAATACCAGGATGGAAGATGAAATTAAAATTTTTCTAATTTCTTAAGCCTGAATGAGCATTTCTATTGTAAGAAGTTTTCAAACTTTTTTTGTCTAATCAAGCTGTGGGACCTATAGAACCTGCTTTTTAGCGTATGTAATACTGCATTTGCCAGTGTTACTCAGGTGACTATGATACAGTGCTGTGTGGCTTGCTGTCAAATAAGGCATAGTCTCCCATAGTCCCTTTGTTTGAAAAAAAGATTTTTCTTGGGGGGGGGTACTAGGGGTTGAACCCAGGGGCATTCTACCGTTGAACTACACCCCCAGCCCTATTTTTATTCTATATTTTGAAACAGGGTCTCACTAGGTTGCGGAGGGCCTCACCAAGCAGCCGAGGCTGGCCTTGAACCTGTTATCCTCCTATCTCAGCTTCCCAAGTACTGGGATTACAAGCATGCACCACCACGCCTAGCTTGAAAAAAAGATTTTTATTGGAAGATACTATAGTAAAATGTGTAACTGCCTGGAACCAACCACCCAACTGGAAACTGATCTGTAGATGTGGAACAAGATGTCTACTGGCATGTAGAATGTTTTGCCTTAGCATGCGTCCTCAGTCTAAATCGGCTGCCATTTGAGGGCTGGACTCGAGATAACCTCTTAGGTAATAAAGAACAGCAGCCAGGCACTGGCACTTGGGAGGCTGAGACAGGAGGATCGCAGGTTTGAGGACGGCCTCAGGAATTTCGTGAGGCCCTCAGCAATGTAGTGAGACCATATTTCAAAATAACAAAATAGGGCTGGGTGGTAGAATACCCCTGGGTTCAATCCCCAGTACCAAAAAATAAAATATAAAAGATAACAGCAACTCAAGTTTCTCACCTCAGTGTTGGCTCAGCTGTCTGCTGTATCCCAGCATATTACAGGCCATTGTGTAATCCTTTGAGTTGACAATCATCTTGGTGTGATAGTGAAGTAAAACTGTTACAAGTAAGGCTTTGAGACTTCCCTGTTGGGTGGGTACACTGAAAGTCAGCTTCAGTGTTAGTTCACAGGGGTAATCTGGGGGACATCTGGCAATGTCCAGAGACGTTCTGGGGTGTTCCAGCTGCGGAAGGGAATGGTGCTGGCCTGTGACGGGTAGGGAGCAGAGGTGCTGCTCAGCATGTGGTGTAGACAGCCCTCTCCAAGAAGTTCCCAGCAGACGTCACAGCAGAGGTGGAGGGTGCGGCGTGGAAGGCTGCCTCGCTCCTCGTGTGTCCTGATGTCACTGTGGCTGATTAACCGAACTCCAAGTTGTCTTGGATGTGAGCAAAGACAGGAAAGTGTTAATGAGATACCACCTGATCATGGTGCTTATGCCTTGGAATGACCTATTCCCAGCAAAGACTCCAAAGATTTGTGCTGGATAAACATGAATAGGGTCAAAGACTTGCAAAAATGTCAGGTCAGCATGTTCAAGACAAGACAAAAACAGTGCATTGATCCCTGTGAGGAAACATGAAGAAGGACCAGGGCTCTCTTGAGCAAACAGATTTCAGAGGAGGGAAGTTCTGGGACTTAGGAGCTGGGCTGTCTGGAACTCCCCTCCGCACACAAGCAGCACAGGGATTCATAGGAAGCCACTGGCCATATTTACTCTTTTTTTTTTTAATTGCTTAGTTTGGCTGATGGAAAAAGTGTGTGTGTGTGTGTGTGTGTGTGTGTGTGTGTGTGTGTGTGTGTGTTCACCACCAGGCATGGTGGTGTACATCTGTAATCTCAGCTACCTGGGAAGTTGAGGCAGGAGGATCACAAGTTTGAGCCAGCCTGGGCAACTTAGCACGGCCCTCTCAAAATAAAAAGGGCTGGGGAAGCTGGGTGTGGTGGTGCACACCTCTAATCCTAGTACTTGGGAGGCTGAGACAGGATCACAGATTTGAGACCAACACACGGTAACTTATATGCATAGATAGAAAATTGAGACTGTTTCATGCTCAAGTATTTTGAGGATCAACACAGTACTCCTGTTTTAGCTATGTTGTGCCTGTTCCTCTTTCTCTGTCCTTTTGGCTTAACTATAGCAGGAAGAAGTCTGAGAGGAATTCATTAAAAGAGGGTTTATAGAGACAAACCTGGTAAACTAAAATGAACTGGCTTTTGAGCAATGCACCTAGGGCGTGTGCATGTCTCCTGGGTAAGGAGAAGGAAGCTACTGATGGCTGTCCACTGAGGAGGCCAAGGAGCGGAGCGAGCCGGTGGATGAGGCCGTTGTGTTGCTGTCTGATCATCCTGGGGAGACCGGCTGAGATTTCACAGCGCTTCAGGGCTTTCCCCAAACGAGCCTGTTCTGTCCCACCTGCTGTATTGACATCAGACTTAGCCATTCAGAAGTTCTCGCTAGGTTGATGAGAGTCTTGCTACTTGCTGAGGCTGTCCTCAAACCTGCAATCCTCCTGTCTCAGCCTGCCAAGTACTGGGATTACGCCCGGCTAGAAAGCACATTTTAAAGACTGCCTTGACCTGTGTCTTCCCAGATTGCAATTCTAATTAGCCCACAATAAATGTAATTTTCTTTGATTTCTACTAGGTTTTCTTCTTGGTTGACATTCTACAGGCATAAAACGATGAGCACTCTAAGTATATCACATACAATTTTCTCATTCCACATGACTGTCCTTGGCGTATCCTCCTGGCCGATTGCTCTAGGGCAGCAACAGGCAGTCTAGGCAGGAGACCCAAGTGGGAAGGCAGCGAGTGTGTCTGTGTCTAGGTTGCTTTGATTAAATCATGGAACTTTTCTATTCCTCAATTCTTATCACATGACGCTTATTCAGAGTACTCGTCATTACTTGTGTTATGGAGCGTTCTTCAGTTTGGTTTCTGATTTTCTCACGATTGGGGTAAAGTTAATGCATTTTGGGCAAGAATACTACAGAAATTTTGCCATGGTAAGGCGCTCATGATCTTTCTGTCTTGTTAGGGATGATACCTGCCGCTGTCGCCAGGTAAGGGCGTGTCTGCCTTATTTCTGTAAAGCTCTGTAATGACTATCTTGGGCATTATGTTGAAACTTTCACGTATTGACTTTTGCATCTGTGGGCGAATCTTGTCTGCCATGTCATTGTGATAGTTGTCTGATACTGATTTCTGGGTGGTGTTTTCTTCTTTATTTGTTCATTGGAATTCTGCTCTAAGGGAGAGCTGTTTCTTCTCCCCGTTTACTTGCTTATTTCGTTACTGTTTATAACTGTGGAATAACGGACAGTTTATTTGTGTCCAGTACTATCATGACTGACTTTATGACTCTGTTCTGACTTTGGCCATTCACGCGGCCTAACCCTGTCCTAACTTTGTGTTCTCTTGATAAAACCTCAAGACTTTTTTCCAGTGTTGGCTTTCTTTTCTAGCACTGCAGGATGCCCCTCCCTCTCCAGACACTTTATAATGCAGCAACACTGATCCCGCAAGGGCACAGCGTGACCTTCCTAGAAGAAAGCCGGTAAGTTAAGGGAACTGGTAGTTATCTATCTATGAATTAGTTCACTTGTATGTCACAAATTGTATAATTGTAAAATAATCACTGCCTCAGTGACAAACTGTCATGTAACACTAGTAACTGGATACTGCCCATCTGTGAACCACAATAAGCTGAATTAATGCTTTTGCTTGGGAACTTAGATGCACGTTGTATGTATCCCCCAGGTCCCTGGGAATCCTTTAGATCACATGGGGCCTTGAGAGATTTGGAGGACTTATCAAGGAGAAAGACAACCACAAAGGGGCGGTAAATTTGAGGCAGGAATCCCTCAAAGCTTGAAACTTTCTCAAGTTTGAGGTACAGGAGTCACCACTCAGCAGAGGAAGACGGCAGTGGAAGCCCCGGGGGAAAGGGATGGAGCGGGCCTCATTCTGCCGGCAGTGTCACTCGGCGCACCGCAGGCGTGCAAGTCGGAAAGCTCCAAAGGGTAGCAGCCACTCGGGGTCATTATGACTTGAGCTTATGTTATGTATTGCTAGCGAGTGCTGGGTGCATTTTTACAGGATACAGAAAACAGAAAGGCTGTAAATGGCTAAAAATCTGCTTATTTGGACTGTCTGCTTATTTAGATTGGTCTAAAAGTTGGATGTGTAAAACTTTGAGTTTGGAGCTGGTGGACTTTTGAACCTGTGGGTCTCTGCCTGCAGTGAAGGAATAAAGAACCTAAGGATATAAGCATGGTGGTGCACACCTATAATCTCAGTACCTGGGAGGCTAAGACAGGAGGATCGCAGGTTTGAGGCCAGCCACAGGAACTTAGACCCTCAGCAACTTAGCGAGACCCTTTTCAAAAACAAAATAGTGCTGGGGTTGTAGCTCAGATACAATGCCCCTGGGTTCAATCCCCAGTACAAAAAAAAAAAAAAAAGAACAACCTCAGGGCCAATCCACAGAGCCTCACGGGCTCTTCTGTAACACTGTTCATGCTACATCAGCTCTCGATTTCCTGAATACAGGGAGTGATCACAGGCCGAGCTGGAGGGCTGACACAAGAGGAGGGCAAGCAGTGAAGGACAGACTGTGCCTGCGGAGGGAGCACCAGACAGGAAAACACCGACTGGAAGACAAGGGAATAGAGTGAGTCAATAAAAAAGTAACGAGGTGAAGGGTGTGGAGGATGCTGCTGGATGGCTGCAGACAGTATACATCATGCAGCAGCAATGGTATGTTAATACATGGAACTACTGCAATAGTTATTTTTTATTTATGTATTGCTTTTTTGAATTATTGTGGTAATGGGGATTGAACCTGGGGCATTCTACCTCAGATCTGTACCCCCCAGCCCTTTCTATTTTGTAGTGTTTTTTTTGCGGTACCAGGGATTGAACCCAGGGGCATTCTACCTCCAAGCTACACCCCCGGCCCTATTTTTTATACTTTATTTTGAAACCAGGTCTCACAAAGTTGCAGAGGGCCTCACTAAGTAGCTGAGGCTGGATCCTCCGGTCTCCGCCTCCCAAGTACTGGGATTATAAGTGTGCGCCACCACATCCAGCTTCTATTTTGTGTTTTGAAACAGTCTCACTTGGTTGCCAGAGTCTCGCTAAGTTGCTGAGGCCGTTCTTGAACCTGTGACCCTGCTGTCTCAGCCTCTCAGGTACTGGGATCACAGGCCAGTGCGCCACCATGCCCAGCTCCGTTCTTCCCACCATCTGTACATGTAATGGAATGCTGAAGGTGGCCCACAGATCCCACCCTCTGCACGTCCATGGAGGCTGGGGAGGCTGGGAGGCCACACCTGAGGTGGAGTAGACGAGGCTGCCCACCCTTGGAGTCCAAAGTTGTCTCCAGTGTCAGCAGTGTCCCCTGCCTGCCCAGTGACCACAGGTAGAGGGCTTAGCTTCGGAAAGCTACTTCTGCAAGATGGGACCAGAACTAACTCACGGGGCCATGTTTGTTCTGAAGCAAGTCCCCGGGTGTAAATTCTACAGATGACCTTCCAAAGAGTGTCCTCAATTCCTGTGGTGACAGACTAGATGGGCCCTCTTCCTGATGTGACTCGAAGCTATGGAGACAGCCACTCTAAAATGTTGACTTGAAGACCCTCTACATTATAATACTCCACGAAGACAGGTACCGTGTGCATGTTGATTGCCCACTTCTGAATATCCAACATCTTACATAATGCCTGACACACAGGAGGTACTATATAAAGACATATTTGAACCACTCTTTGAAAAAACCTCCATTTAAGCCATTAATGTAAGATGAGTAAGTTCTAGAGAGCCGCTCTACTACCGCCATAGTTAACAACACAGTATTGCAACAATTTCTTGAGGGGATACCTCATGTTAAGTGTGTATGTCAGTCAGCTCTCCGAAGGGGCTTGTTTTGGCTCGCAGATTTGGAGGGTCCACTCCACCGATAGGTTGGCCTGGGGTGGTACGTCATGGCGAGATTGTGCGGCAGAGCAAAACCATTTGCCTCCTGGCCAGAAAACAGAAGCAGAGGAGGAAAGGACCAGAGTGGCACAGTCCCTCTCGGGGGCACACGCCAGTGACCTGCCTCCTCCTGCCAGGCCCCGCCTCCTGAGGGTGGACTAGGGAGTCCAGCATCCAAACAGTTCTCACCGCAGTCAGAACATATGAAATAAAACAGGGCTTGACAGAGGCAAATATGATCAATTAAATCACTACTGTCTTGGCTTAGAGAAACCAATCAAATTTGTTTCCATCACTTAGCGGTAATGGTTTGGATTTTTTTTTTTGTCTGTTTGTTTGCTTTATTTTTATTTTCTCTCTCTCTCTCTCTCTCTCTCTCTCTCTCTTTGATACTGTTGGTTAAACCCAGGTGCAGTTTACCTCCAAGCCACACCCCAACCCTATTTTATTTTTTATTTTGAAACAGGGTCTGGGTAAGTTGCTGAGGCTGGGCCTCAAACCTGCGATCCTCCTTTCTCAGGCTCCCAAGTACTGGGATTACAGGTGTGCACCACCACACCCAGCAGACATGGTTTTGGTGGAAACCTAGATCATGGGACATTGTGGAGGAAGGAGAGCGGGCTCTGGTGGTGGGGGCAGGTGGCTGCTGAGTAGATGGTGGGGTCTGATGGGGTAAACATGTTGGAAGAATACTCAAAGCTAGGAGAGGGCCTCGTGGATAAATAATACAACTATGGCCCACTTCTGAGGGTGTGTGCTTCTGTGTCTTACTTTTTTTTGCAGTACTGGGGATGGAACCCAGGGGCATTCTACCTCCGAGCTACACCCCCAGCCCTGTTTTTTATTCTTTATCTTGAAACAGGGTCTAAGTTGCAGAGGGCCTCACTTAAGTAGCTGAGGCTGGCCGCGAACCCGGATCCTCTGGTCTCAGCCTCCCAAGTACTGGGATTACAAACGTGCGCCACCATGCCCAGCTCTGTCTTACTTTAGATCAGGCACTACGACATGGCTTGAACCTGGGACATGGCCAGTGTTTCCTGGAGGTGCAGTAGAAAGGGACAGACCCCGTTTTGTGTAGGCCACAGCTCTCTCCAGACGCTAGACTGCATGAGGCTACCATGCACAAAGAGAAACGCAGAAGAGATGGAGAGGAGGGACAGCATGGCGAGAAGTGACAGAAACATGGATCGAATGAAGGGCGGGAGGAGACGCAGGGCAAAGAAGGGAGAGAGAAGAATGAGATGTGGACAGTGTGAAGACTTGACACTATTTGTAGCTGGAGCTCTGGCTGTCCCTTGTGACTTCTCCAAAGAGCCCGACGACCTCAGATAACTTTTTCTCCTTTCTCCCTTGCTCACACGTCTCAGCTACAATTGTCTCTGAAAGGTGCTCATCTGCTTCTCAAATGTCCTTTCTATACAAAGAATGTCTTTAGAAGTCTCTTGTGTGTCCCAGCCACCAAGAGGAACGCGAAGGAGGGTAATTGATCAAATCGAGGGCAGGGACCCCAGAAGGGACAGTGCATACTGACAAGAAAATTTGGCTGGCAAATGTTCAGCTTTGTGAGCGTGATCATGACCGTTTCTTGAGTCTTTAGACTTTGTTCTGTGCTCTGTCACAGTTGTTTTGATTTGTGGCTTTTTGTCCATGAATAAAGTTATTGAGTTGACCTTATTTTTAGGGAGACGTTCACAGTGTTGAAGTATTTCTAATAGTGATAATGTCACATTTTTTGAATACTTTTCCTTTTTAGTGCCTGGTGAGTCATCAGACTATCATTCGGTCCCTAGAACATTATGGTGACACCAGTCTTAGTCACAAAATCATTACTGTGATGGTGGGGGGGGAGGATACAGGAAGGAAGGCGTCCACACAATGAAAAGAGCCCGGTCTAATCTTAAGTTTGGAATTAGTACTCAGATTTCTAAAGCAAATTTATTTATTTATCTTTGGTACTAGGGACTGAACCCAGGGGCATTCTAGTGCCAACCTACACTCCCAGCCTTTTATTTTTTATTTTGAAACAGGGTCTCGCTAAGTTTCTGAGACTGGCCTCGAACCTGCACTCCTCCTGTCTATGCCGCCCAAGTACTGGGATTACAGGCGTGTGCGCCACCATGCCTGGCATTCATCAGATCTTCAAAGCAAATTTATTTTAAAGTCGATTTTCAAATCTTCCAATACTCAGCTTTCCTGTTACTGGGCTGCCCGCAAACAGTCTTGTGGCTACAGGGTTATACATACGGTTTGGGTATGACAGCTTCACAGTTCAGCTTTCTTTTCACAAGCATGATGGATGAGGATGGATTGTTCTCCAGGAAGAGGTGAGTGTGGTCACTGGAGTAGCCCAGATGCACAGAAGCATCAAGCTAGACCACATCTGAAGGCTGCCCAGTTCAGTCCCCAGTTGGAACGTAAAGCTCATCGTAACAGTGCTCCCGGGTGCTCACGTGTCGGAGACAGTGCTGAGTCCTGGCTGGCTTGGTCAAGCGCGAGCACTGGTTAACTAGCATGACATCCTGTTTGCAAACGCAACAGACAGATCAAGTAGTTCTGTAAGAGCTAAAGTGGAGCCGGGCGTGGTGGCTCACGTTTGTAATCCCAGTACTTGGGAGGCAGAGATCGGAGGATCCGGGCTCGCGGCCAGCCTCAGCTACTTAGTGAGGCCCTCCGCAACTTCATGAGACCTGGTTTCAAAATAAAGGATAAAAAATAGGGCCGGGGGTGTAGCTCGGAGGTAGAACGCCCCTGGGTTCAATCCCGGGTACCGCAAAAAAAAAAAAAAAAAAAAAAAAAAGAGCTAAAGTGGGCAGCTTTCCTACGAATGTCGCGACACGTCGAAACACAACATGACATTGTGACTTCCGTTTCCTCCACGTGACGAGGAATTCCAAGTGGAGCAGGAAGAGGAAGTGACTTTGTTCACTGCGCCTCAGCCAGGGTGGCCAAGGAAGAGCCCCGGTGACGACTGCTGTGACCTGTCTGCTTTATGCACAACCCAGAGACGGGCGAGGAGATCTGTGCTCTTCACAAGCGTTTCTTTTTCAACAGTAGTGTTTTAGTTTTTCTGTTTTTGGCTGTTCGTTAGGCCTATGGTTTAAAAGACAAATAAGCGAGTCTTGACCTAAAGTGTATGTGATGGCTCCAGGGATCGTGGGACAAGCCAGTGATGGGAGCCACTAGCTCAACATTTGAACTTAGGCCACCTTGTCAGAATATGGCAGGGGAAGCCAGGTGTGATGGTGCACACCTGTGATCCCAGTACTTGGGAAGCTGAGACAGGAGGATCACAGGTTTGAGGCCAGCTCAGCAACTTAGTGAGACCCTCAGTAACTTAGCAAGAACCTGTTTCAAAGTAAAAAAATTTAAAAAGGGCTGGGGGTGTAGCTCAGAGGTAGAATGCCCCTGGATTCAATCCCTAGTTACACACACACACACACACACACACACACACACACACACACACACCAGAAGAAGGAGGAGGAAGAAGAGGAGAAATAATAATAATAATAATGTATTTCCTCAATGTCTATGGTCCTCCCAAAACCAGTATACCACTAAGCATGAGATTGATGAAAATAATAAATACTCACAAGCTGAAGAGGAAGGGAAATATGTTGGCGCGTCCTCAAGTTGAGATACCAGAGCAGCAGCCGGCTCGCGTGTCTCCATCGTTGAAAATCATGTGTTAATGTTTGCATCGTGCCATACGTGGGCAACTCAGCAAAGCAGAAATGGTTAAACTTAAATTGCCCTAAATTCCCCCTTCCACTGGTAGTATTCGTGTTACTCATCTGCACTTCACGTGGGGAGCTAGCTTCTCCACCAAGCCTGCGGCACTTCCGGGTCGCGGAACCAGCCGCTGGGTTCGCTGGTGGGTGAAGTGACTGATGTATTTGGATGCCTCTGATTCTACTGCATAGACTTCAGCAATACTAAAGGCCAGAGGAACACCCTCGTGAAGTTGACCTGAAAGAACAACAGACCATCACGATGACGAAATACACAATTACCATGAACAAATAACACGATCACATTGCTAACGACAGCTCCCTTGGTCGAGCAGCAAAGGTCAGCAGCCTTTCCGGGTTTGTTAATTTGCTCTCAGATCGCAGCTGTTGGAGACATACAATCCAGTGTTTCAAAATCTGCCCCTGAGGAGACTCCCTGGCTGGTGACAGTAGCTGTGCTACCGCGTCGGGTGTCACTGGGCTTGCCAGGGGAGGGGTGTTGAGGATGGAGTTCACTCCAAGCTGACTCTGGGTGTTGAAGGCAGTTTGCAGCCTGTAGACCTGTGTGCAGAGACTGGAGCCTGGGGAAGTGGGGGCGGGGGCGGGGACAATCCACAGTGGGCAGCGCTGCTGGAACAGGAGCACAGAAGGTGTTGGGGAGGCACGGGGGTGCGCCGGCAGATGGAGGGTTGGAGGGTGACTTGGAGACTGAGCTAATTTCCCCCTTATTCCTAAGAATAATGCAGAAGCAAATCAAATTTAAATCTGAAACGTTTCATTTTTGAAAACTAAAGGCTTTCATTTCTATTCATATGAAAGTCCGAGGTGGTGCCAAATATATAAGCCGTGTGATTGCAGGCCCGAGTCCTGCGATTCTGCGGCTCTTTCCTCCCTCAGCTCGGCTACAGCATTTCTTGCTCACAGCAATGACTAAGCTGCATTTTTTACCTGGAAACAGCCCAGGGGCTTCACAGGGAGAGAAGGGCAATTCTATTTCATCATATTATTACCCTGGCACCCCTTGCCCTAGTTTTAATTTTTTTTTGTACTGGGGATTAAACCCAAAGTCATTTTACCTCTGAGCTACACCCCCATTTGTTTTTTTATTTTGAAACAGGGTCTTGCTAAGTGGCTAAGGTCTCACTAAGTTGGTGAGGCTGGCCTCGAACCTGCGATCAGCCTGTCTCAGCCTCCCAAGTACTGTAATTACAGGTGTGTGCACCACCACACCTAGCCTATTATGTAATAATCTAACCTATGGAGTGATATCCGTTCTATAACACGTGTATAATAGATATAACACATATATGTGCTGTTTCTCTGGAGAACCCTAATATAGTGTTTTAAACATTTCAATAAAATCATGTTTCCTAGCAGCAAATCCTGAGCTGCTTTCTGTCAATGGCACGGGTTCAGGTGAGTTTGGCTCCTCAGCACAGCTGTGACCACAGAGCTTTGTGACATGTCCCTCCCTCTAGAGAAATCTCATGCAGCTTCACAAAATTACTTTTGTCTTCAGGATGGAGGTTTATCGGTTCTCTGCGTGACTGGGAAATCATCCCTTTTGGACTATGAAGAGTTTTGATTACTCCTTCCAAATTAGTTTTTTCCTCCTCTGTTAGAACTTTTAATCAGTATAGCTTGCCAGGCCCAATTAAGTCATGCAGAAAGTGGAACACCTCCAGGCTTCATAGGTAGTCATCTCCCGAGGGAGAGAAAGTAGGTGCAATACTGCATATCGTGTGATTCCATTTAGATAAAATGTCCAGAAGAGGCAAATCTATACAGACAGACAGCACACACCTGTAATCCCAGTGCTTGGGAGGCTGAAATAGGAGGGTTACAGGTTAAAGGTCAGCTTTAGCAATTTAGGGAGACACTGTTTGTTTGTTTATTTATTTATTTATTTATTTATTTATTTATTTATTTATTTTTGTGGTACTGGGGACTGAACCTAGGGCATTCTACCTCCGACCTACACCCCTGGCCCTATTTTAATTTTATTTTGAAACAGGGTCTCCCTAGGTTGATGAGAGTCTCACTACTTGCTGAGACTGTCCTCGAACAACCTGTGATCCTCCTGTCTCAGCCTCCCAAGTCCTAGGATTACAGGTGTGCACCACCAGGCCCGGCTCTATTTTTATTTTCATTTATTTATTTATTTTTGCGGTACCCGGGATTGAACGCAGGGGCGTTCTACCTCCGCGCTATGCCCCCGGTCCTATTTTTTATACTTCATTTTGAAACCGGGTCTCACGAACTTGCGGAGGGCCTCACTAAAGAGAGAGAAACGGAGAGAGAGAGAGAGAGAGAGAGAGAGAGAGAGAGATGTGAGGCTGGCCGCGAACCCGGATCCTCTGGTCTCCGCCTCCCAAAGTACTGGGATTACAAGCGTGCGCCACCACGCCCGGCTCTATTTTTATTTTCAAATAAAAATAAAAAGGGCTGGGGGGGGGTAGCTGAGAGGCAGAACAGCCTGGGTTCAGTCCCCAGCACCACATTAAAATTTAGAGAGAGAAAAGATCGTGGTTGCCTAGATTTGGGGTTGAAATGAGACCTCAAGTGAATACAAGGGAGCTTTGCTGGGGAGGAGATAGAAATGTTTTTAAATTAGATTTGTGTGACAGTTACATGACTCCATAGATTTACTAAATACGATTGAACCGGGCAGTACACTGGGTAAATTTTATGGTATGTAATATTATGCCTCAATAAATTATGTCCAAAAAATAACAACTAGCAAGGGATAGTGGGTGGAGCACTACAGACAGAACAAAATTGACACTCCATGCGCAGTGTCAAAGCTGGTTGATTCATAATGGGGTCCGTTGCACAATTTCTTTTGCTTTTATGTATTTTTGAATATTTTTATTTTACTAAAAAGGTTTTTAGAAAACAATATATCGGATTGCAGGGGCACACTCCTGTAAGCTGCTTGGGAGACTGAGGCAGAAGGATTACAGGTTCAAATCCAGCCTGGGCAACTTAGAGAAACCCTATCTCAAAATAAAACGAAAAAGGGCCGGGGATGTAACTCAGTGGTAGAACGCCTCTAGGTTCAGTACCGAAAAAATAAAAGTCAGTATTAACACAAAATTAATAAAACAGAAGCTGGACTTTACAGACTTCTGGTGTCTAAAGTGTAACTATCTCTCTTTAAAGAGACACAGGGTCAGTCCCCATGTGTCTCATGATGTAAGTCAACCTTGAGTTCACTGAAGTCAGTTCAAACGACAGATTTCGCTGGAGCCGGATCTCTGAGCAGGGTTTTGTCTGCATGCTTTCCACATTTTTTTTTCTCCAGTTACTAACAGGTGGAAGCAGATATTCATGTCAGTATTCTTAGATGTGGTGGGTTTTGTTCATTATTCCCAAACTTTGATTATTGTCAGTGGTAAAAATTCAGAAACATCGTTTTCTCTCTCACTTACCCTTCCCATGTTTTCTGTAAGTAACAGAAGTTTCTTCATAAATAGTGGAGTTTTTATCCCTACAATTCCAAACACCTAATTGCTAAAGTAAACTGGTTTGCTCTGTGGTAAGATGATTGGGTTTGGGGAAAGTCATTCGCCCCATCGGGTGACGCCCAGCAGAATCAGTGGTTCAGCGCTCTGCTCCGCTCCAAGGGGCAGCCAGCGAGGTCTCCATCACAGGGGTCATCTACTCTAGAGATGACATGGTGGTGAATTCCACTCGCTGAGTGGCCGGGCCCCTCCGGAGTAGCTCCTCAAGGTTCTAGCTTCACCTGTTTGAAAATCTCAAAAAGAATCGAGAGAACGAGGAGCAGTTTTAAAATGGTTTACATGACCTGCTTCTCACGAAAATGTGATACGATTTGCAAAAGTAATGAGAGTTCTGAGCAGCTTGAGAAAGGGAAGGCGATCGGCTGCCTCCTCCGTGGTATCAGTGGTGAATCATTACTTTCCACCCTGCCTCCAAGGAAAAGCTGGATTAATAAAATAGCTTGGAAGCCAGACGTGGTGGTGCATACCTGCAATCCCAGAACCTGGGAGGCTGAGATAGGAGGATCACAAGTTCAAGGACAGCCTCAGCAACTCAGCGAGGCCCGGTTTCAAAATAAGAAATAAAAGATGGAATCACATGAGGGCATCTACGACACTGTCCGTACAGACCTTGTGAAGATTTTATTTTGGGGAAGTGGTTAGAGATGAAGGAAGACTTCTTTTTTTCCATTGTCCCTAGGGATCATCAGTCCCAACTAGTACTAATGTCTAGAATTGGTGTACATTGTGAAGAAAGTCAGTATAAATTAAGCATATTTAACTCTGTAACTGAACTTAAATGATAAGATTATGGAAGCTTTCAAAAGCCTGTCCAAGACATGGGAGAATCTCTGAACCATATACAAGTAGACAGTATGTGAAACTCAGGTGTTTCTGAAATCCCCCTCCCTCTCACGGCATGTGTCAAAGAGCAAGAACTTAGCAAAAACGCATTGAACCACATGTCGAACTTATCAGTGTTTGCGGTGAGAAATGTAAGGTAAACTGTAAGCCGACTCATGATATTATGCCTCAGGTAATTACAATATATAACCATTGCGGTACGTATAATGAAAGGCAAAGAAAATTAAGGAATGTGTGCATGTGTGTATTAACTAAGGAAAAAAGACGTCTCAGAGATATGAAAATTCCTGTCACTAGAAAAGTAGACCAAGTAGCGAAAACATCCATGTTACCACACAGCCTAAATGTCTTAGGGGACTGTCTTTCCCTCCACTCTGCTTTACACCGTCTACATGATCTGTGTGGGTAAACCTTCCAACTTGGAAGGTTCCAGCCAACAGAGGCAAATGCATTGGGCATTGGAAAGACAGCTTCTGTTGGAAATTAAAAATGAAATTTTGTTCTGCAGACCAGCGTTCAATCTTGATTTGGCTGGCATAAATTGTGTGCCCTTGAGAGAGTCAGTTCACATCTCTGTGGAGAAAATCAATTGCATCCCTTGTACAACCACAGGCATGAGATTCGGTCAGCATCCCCCCAGCTGCCTGCCTCGGGATGGGAATCTTGACAAAGTGCTCAGCTTGCTAGAACTGGACCTCCATGTGCATGACAAAACCAATCTAGATACAGACCTGCCCTTCTCACCAAAATAAACTGAAATGCATCCTACACCTAAATGTGAACCATGGAGTGATGATAGTCTTAGAAGATAACACCAAGAAAATCTATGTTACCTTGGGTTTGGCAATGACTTCTCAGATAAATGCTGAAGGCACAATCCATGAAAGAAGAAACAGTTGAAGTTGAATTTCACTTTCCCTGTGAAAGACTATTCATAAAATGAAATAAACAACAGACAAGGAGGGAATATTTGCAAAACACATATCTGATAAAGCATTAATATGCAGAATTACTCATACCCAGAGCATTGGTGCATGCCTGTCATCCCAGTACTCGGAAGACTGAGGCAGGAGGATCGCAGGTTCCAGGCCAGCCTCAGCAACTTAGCGAGGCCATGTTTGAAAATAAAAAATAGAATAGGGTTGGGGGTGTAGCTTGGAGGGAGAATCCTAGTGCAACAACAGCAACGACATCTATCAGTGTTCTGCACCACTGCCTTGTCCGTGTCTGCTTTCTGACCCCCCCCCCATCATGGTAAGAGGTGCTCTTGTCGTCTCTTCATTCTCAAGTATGCCCGCTGGCCAGGCCCTCCAGTGAAGAACTAGAAGGAATTCCTGCCTTCTCATCTTCCCCAGTCTCCTGCACAATTTCCTACACACAGAGCTTTGGTGACTCACTATGGCTCATTCCCTTCTTCCTCCTACCACGTGGGGCCTGATGAAGCTCAGAGAAAGAGAAAATGGAGAAACTCTCCTTATCAGTGCCTGTTGCCCCAGGAAATGCGCTAGCTGTCCATTAAACATGTATAACGCTACCATTTCACAAAGGAGATTACAAAAGCTCATGGAAATGGACTTACCTTTTCCCATACCTGGTAAGGGGCAGACCTCCCACTTGAACGTAGCTGTAGCTGATCTCCACGCCTGTTTCCTTCCTCTCCATTGCAGTGCCTTACTAGAACATCCGTGTTGTTCAGCTTTGCACCACGGCAACCAAAATGCATGACGAGAACAACCTAAAATAGGAAAGGTGTATTGGCTCATGGTTTCAGGGGTTCAGTCCACGGCCGGCTGGCTCCAAGGCAAAAACATCATGGTGGCAGGGTGTGGGGAAAGGGGCTCAGCCTATGGCAGCCTGGAAGCGGAGAGAGGGGAAGGGACCAGGGAGCGACTGAGTCCCCAAGGCCACATCCCTAGTGACCTACTTGCTCCAGCCGCACCCCCCCTCTGAATCTTGCCACATGGGTGACCAGGCTCTTGATACATGAGCTTTGGAGAGGCATTCCAGACACAAACCATGATAGCATCGAGTGCACACATGTAGACGTGGCGCAAAGCTTTGAGAACCAGACACAATTACTGTTTCGTATTGTTTTTTATACCACTTAATAAATGGCAATAAATATTGAACATATTCTCTCCTTTTTTACACATTCATTCAATAAATCTTTATTGACTAACTCTATGCCAGGAACTGTTCTAAGTATTTGAATACATCAATTTGAAAAAAATGATAGAAATTCCATTTCTTGTAAAGTTCACATTCTAGTGGGTGAGGAATAAAATAAACAATAAGCACTAATAACTAAGTCAATTATATGGCATCTTGAAGGGTGGTAGGTGGATTGGAGAAAAGAAATAGAGAAATGAGGCCTGCATTAGCTGGGGATGGGGTGTCCTTCAAAATAGAGTAGTGATTGTGAAGGTAACGTTTGCATAGAGACTTGAAGGAAGCCGGGCATGGTGGTGCATACCTGTCATCCCAGTACTCAGGAGGCTGGGACAAGAGGATCACAGGTTCAAGTCCAGTCTCAGCAATTTAGCGAGAACCTGTTTCAAAGTAAAGAAAAGAAAAAAGGCTGGGTGTGCAGCTCAGAGGTAGACTTGAAAGAGTCAAGAGGGAGACTGGTGGGAGACTTTCCAAGGATATTGGTGTGATCGGAGGGGAGTGAGTTGTGTATGCAAGGGAGGAATATGGAGTACTATGGAGATGCAGGCATAAAGCCATTGGAAGAGCTTTTTGTTTTATTTTACTGGAATAGGGAGCCATCGAGGGTGTTTGAGCAGAAGAGTGATTAAGTCAGGTTTGGGAGACTGCCAAGAATAGATGGAGCTGAAACACCGCATACGTGGCTGTGAATTTGCCACATATCCTTAGGTTAAAGTTAGATCGCATTTAACAAGACCAAAATCACGGCCAAAGTCTTAGACCAGGATGAACTATTGAGCTCTGGGTAACGTTCAGCCTAGAGGTCATGTAGGGATGGACATGGGACCCCAGGGTTCTAGTCAGAAAGGAGAACGTGGCCTCTGATGTGGGAATCTCCACTGATCATCTCAGTCTTACCCTTAAATTCGTTTTCTGGATACATGTCTCTCTTTTCTCCATCTTGAGGAAAGATTTCAGTTTCAGAAATGGAATTTGCCCTAAAAGATTCCATTTTTAGTTACATATAAAACTTCAATTTTCATGTGTGTCTAAAAAGAAAAAAAAAAGACTTTGGGCCTAACTTGGGGTCTAATTCGTATTTTCCAAGCATATACCATCAATTCCATGAGAGTCTTTCAACACCTATTTTAACGCCTTATAGCCACTCTTTTCTTTCTCTTTTTGTCCCTCTACTTCTGCTTAGAGAACCCAATGCATGATGCTCAGCTTTCCAAGTAAACATGGCAGTTTTCTCTCTTGCCCTCTTTCAATTGTACCGAAAATTCTCTTTCCCCAATTTAGAATTTAGACAGGGAAACAGGACGTTCCTGTTCTCATAGAGCCTCGTGTATCGCTTTGATGCTTGTTCCTGTCTTATCTAATCTCAAATCCTATTTATATTTACTAAATATAAACTCAAAATACATTCACTGAGCATCTGTTAAATTTAAACCACCATGCTAGGGTTTACATATGAATATGGCGGACATACTCTCTGGGCTCAAATTGCTGAGAAGATGAAAGTCCTGTCACTCCAGTGGGAACTTTGTTTTTGGACCCTTGTTTAAGGCATTCTCGTGTATGTGTGTGTGGTGGGGGGGTGTTGGGGAATGAACCCAGGGGCATTCTACCTCTGAGCTACACCCCCAGCCATTTTCATTTTTTGTTTTGAAACAGAGTCTCACTAAGTTGGTGAGGGCCTCACCAAATTGCTGAGACTGGCCTGGAACCTGTGATACTTCTGTCTCAGACTCCAAGTACTGGGATTACAGGTGTGTGGCATCACGCCCAGCTAATGTTTTAGCCCATGTGTGGCCATGCAGAATTAACTGCATTGTGGCTGGAGTGTCGCCTCCTTCTCCTTACTGCATGGATAGTAAAGAAGAGGTCGGATGACACTTTAGAGTTCCTCGTGTTTCTAGACATAGGACAGCCTGGTGTCCCGTCCCCTCGTATACTCTGTGACTTTCCCTGTGCATTCTGATGTTCTAAACTCATTTTTGGGATCCAGACCTGTAGCTAATTTATATATTTGAAATACTTACAAATAAATCTAGTACATTCAAATCCATACTTAAATAACAAGCCAGTAACTTACTCATTTTAGCAAAAGATTCATAACCAATTACTTTAAAAGGAAAGATTTTCTATGCATTTAAAATAGGATCCAAACATTAAAAATCCACAATTGACATACTCCTCTTTAGGAATACAAGTTTTGTTTTGTCTTAATTTGATTTCAGTACTGGGGATTGAACCCAGGTGTGCACGTTCTACCACTGAGCTACTCCCACAGCCCTTTTTTATTTTGAAACAGGGTCTTGCTAAGTTGCTAAGGCTGGGTTTCTAACCTGGGATCCTCGTCTCAGCCTCCGAGGTACTGGGATTATAGGTGAGTACCACCACGCCCAGCAGGGGTGCACGTGTTTTTTTTGTTTTTTTTTTTTTGCGGTACCGGGGATTGAACGCAGGGGCGTTCTACCTCCGAGCTACACCCCTGGCCCTATTTTTTATACTTTATTTTGAAACCGGGTCTCACGAAGTTGCGGAGGGCCTCACTAAGTAGCTAAGGCTGGCCACGAACCCGGATCCTCCAGTCTCCGCCTCCCAAAGTACTGGGATTACAAGTGTGCGCCACCACACCTGGCTAGGGGTGCACGTTTTAACAGGGAGAGAAGTGAAGTTGCACCTGGGTTCTCGTATTAATGCTTATTAGCTCTGGAGAGTGAGAAGATGACAGCATTGGAACTGGGGATTCCAAGAAGACAGAAATCGGTACCACAGAAACCAAAGGCTGTTTATGGCATAAAGAGAGGGCGGGAGGCAGGAGGGAAGCTTCTGCTGACGCTGGTCAAGGAGCTGCCCTCCCTGCCTCCTCCACCAAGAGGCCTGCTGTGACAGGAGGCTGCGGTTTGTTCTCTTTTTTTTTTTTTTTTTTTTTGGTGCTGGGGATTGAACCCAGGGGCATTCTACCTCTGAGCTACACCCCCAGCCCTTTTTATTTTTTATTTTGAAACAGGGTCTCGCTAAGTTGCTGAGGCTGGACTCAAACCTGTGATCCTCCAGTCTCAGCCTCCCAAGTACTGGCATTCCGGGTGTGTGCTGCCATGCCTGGTAATGCTGGATTTTTAAAATGCCTTTTCTGGCCAGGCGTCGTGGCGGGAATAGTGACAAATTCAAAGTGAGTGTGTCTGGCTTCCAGAGACTGCAGCTGTCACAGTTCAGAGGACCTGGCGGCTTGGGTCCTGCAGAGGGCGCTGCCGAGCAGACACCCCCACCCCCAGAGGGGCCAGGGAGAAGCCCCACTGGGCGCCCTTGTCAGAGTCCTGGCGGTCACCTCGGCCAGGCGTCTCTCCGGTTGGTCCCCAGGCTCGATGGGGGGCCAGAAGCCATGGTCTTGCTGCGCTGATTTAGTGGCCGGAAGGAGAACTGGGCAGTGACCACACAGTCCTGGCTCAGGGACCAGGCTCATGACTCCGAGGGCCTGACTCATTATTTTCTCTCTTTCTTGCTCTCTCTCTCTCTCTCTCTTTTTGATGGAACTGGGAATTGAACCCAGGGGTGTTCTACGTCTGAACAATACCCTCAGCCCTATTTTATTTCTTATTTTGAAACAGGGTCTCACTAAGTTGCTGAGACTGGCCTCGAACCTGCAGTCCTCCTGTCTCAGCCTTCCAAATACTGGGATTACAGGTGTGCACCATCATGCCCGGCTCTGACTCATTAATTTCTGATAATGTTTATATCTGAGATGTCTGCCCAGATCAGAATCTCACACAGTCCGTGGTGGTGCATGTGTCTGTGGTGCCACCCTGTGGACATGGCAGTCTCCCCTGGACTCCACCACATTGCCACTGTGCCACACCTGTGACCTGTGACGTGGCTGTCGACAACCTGATTTGCACCGCGGTTCTCCTCATGGCCTTCTGTGGGGCTCTTCTGCCCTAATTACAGATTAAATGACGGAGAGGATTATTTTTTTTTTTGCGGTACCGGGGATTGAACCCAGGGGCGTTCTACCTCCGCTCTACACCCCCGGCCCTATTTTTTACCCTTTATTTTGAAACCGGGTCTCATAAAGTTGCGGAGGGCCTCACTAAGTAGCTGAGGCTGGCCGCGAACCCGGATCCTCCAGTCTCTGTCTCCCAAGCACTGGGATTACAAGCATGCGCCACCACCCCCGGCAGGAGAGGATTGATAGATAAAGCCAGCTGTTGCCTCCCTTGGTTCTGGGTTCAAATATGAGCCCCATCGCTTCACAAATGTGTGGACTGGAGTGCATCACCTGAGCTCCGAGCCTCTCCTTACTCATCTGTAAAATGGAGCTAATCACAATCCCCCATCACATAGGAGTAAACCACGTCATGTGCCTGAGCTGCTCCGCACAGAGGCTGGTATGAATGGAGTATAAGAAATGCTAGTACTAGCCGGGCGTGGTGGCGCACGCTTGTAATCCCAGTACTTTGGGAGGCGGAGACCGGAGGATCCGGGTTCGCGGCCAGCCTCAGCTCTCTCGCTCTCTCCCTCTCTCTCTCTCTCTCTCCCTCTACTTAGTGAGGCCCTCCGCAACTTCATGAGACCCGGTTTCAAAATAAAGTATAAAAAATAGGGCCGGGGGCGGAGCGCGGAGGTAGAACTCCCCTGCGTTCAATCCCCGGTACTGCAAAAAAAAAAATAAATAAATAAACACAATGGAGTGTGACTCTGGAGCTGTGAATTACAATCCATGCTATCAACACTCTGCTGAGGCAACAGAGAAAGACTTGCTACTCTTCAAAATCCCTATATTCTCACAGAGTCAAAGGAGGAAATT
>PVJS01007485.1:0-47072 GCA_004027185.1 Glis glis | reverse complement strand
GCTTGCTGGGAACTTGATCTTAGGCTTCCAGGACTGTGAGAAAATACATTTCTGGTTTTTTTTTTTTTTGTGGTACTGGGGATTGAACCCATGGGCGTTCTACCTCTGAGCTACACCCCTAGCCCCATTTTTTATTCTTTTTTTTTGAAACAGAGTCTCGCTAAGTTGCAGAGGGCCTAAGGAGCTGAGGCTGGCTGTGAACCTGTGTTCCTCCTGTCTCAGCCTCCCAAGTACAGGGATTACAAGCGTGCGTTACCATGCCTGGCTACATTTCTGTTTTCTAAGTCACCCAGACTATAAGATATTTTAAGGCAGCCTGTAATAGTCTTCAGAATCCAAAAAAAGATAAAAGTTTAAAAAAATAGTGGAATTTGTAAGTTGGTCAAGTGATACACTGGGGTCAGTACCTAGACTGAGGTACCATAAAATCAGGAAACTGGGGAGAGCAGACACTTTGCAAACTTCTAAGACCAATCCTAGTGAGGGACCACAATTTTTATCCCAAGTCAAAGGAGCTAGCTGAATTGTGGGGATCGTACGTGTGCGGCAAAAACGTAGTAGTTGCATCATTTGAAGTCTTAGCCTCTGGGAGATTTTCTTGCTGCCAGAAACCACCCTGGCCTGGTCCAGGCTAGAACATTACCTGCTAGTGAGTTCAGACCTTGGACTGCTGCCTCGGAGCCTCAGTTCTCCCTTTCCTGGGCCCTGAGAGAGGAGAGCTGCCAGAGGACCTTAATCACATGCACACGGTCATCTGGAAATGATTACCGTCCTGAGGATAGAGAGAAGCCATGTTGATAGCATTGATTGGTTCCTTATTTCTGAGTGGGGCCCTCTTCATTGTTTAAGATCTCGCTCTAATTTGTTGAGATTTTCTCTTCAGCGTTGTAAAAAGCAAACTTATTTTGCTGTGGGAACAAAGAACCTTTTACGCCAGTCTTTGAAGTTTGCAGCTTGGTAACTTGTCAGCCATCTGAAAGCCTCTGCTCTCCAGCCAGCTCCATCCAACCCACAGCCACCGATTACCATATCAAAGAGCGGGGGCTGTCTTGATGGGGCTGGGGAGAGGTGCTCACGCCAGGTAGGATGGGTACTTCTCCAGCACGTGCCCGCCTCTGGGATGGTTACCATGTCACCTTTCAGTTCATTCCCTCTCGTCTTCTGGCTGTGCATTTTTGACAATTAAAGACATGTCACACACACACACACACACACACACACACACACACACGCCCCTCCTTCTGAACGAAAACAAGGAATGAGAAATGAGGGGGATAAAGCAAAGCAAAGCAAACGGAAGGGAGGCTTTCTAAGGGGGAGAAAGCCCTGTTTCCCAATCTTTCTCTAAAATCCAAATAACTCCCCTGGGTAAATACACTAAATATTCAATAGTTATTTTAGTGCCTTCGTTTTGACTAATTGCTGGCTTAAAAAAGAACCTTCAAAAAGGTCGGTGGAAGCAATTGAGAGTAAATTTTATCATTGCCCTGGGGTGCTGATCCAAAATAATCACAACCTTTAATAGCCAAGCTGAGCTGTAGACTGCCTGGTTATTTTTATCCTAACAAGAGACCCTGGCACTGCCAAGGAAATTGTCTCTTTGGGAGAGGATTCCTTTCAGGGCTTGACCCATAGCAAGAAAAGTTTATTTATTTTGTGTGGTGCTGGGAATGGAACCCAGGGCCTTCCACATGCCAGGCAAGTTCTTGACCATTCATTGAGCTACATCCCCAGCCCTTAATTTAATTTGTTACAGGGTCTGGCTAAGCTCCCCAGGTTGGCCTTGAAATTACTATCTTCCTGCCTCAGCCTCCCCAGTAGCTGGGATTACAGGTGCAGCACCTGGTAGTAATGAGTTTTGGGGCCCCCCAAATGGGTGTGTACAATCAGGTGACCTTGAATTCAGATGGGGAGAGAGGAGAGACAACTGACATTAATCAAAGACTCTCAAGATTATTTATTGTGGAAATAAAAGTCTACAGAAATTAAACGAGGGATAAAAGAAAGATCCCTCTAATGAACTGAGAAGGAAGATCACTTGGATTCTTTTCATGTTGAAAGTATACACAAGGTAGAGCTATCTTCTTGGGAACTAAATTACATGACTTAATTTTCAAAAAATAATCCCTAAAATATGTAAGAAAGCATATATATCAATATATGATAGTTAGGGAAGAAAGCAATATATATATAGTTCCCCAAAGTTTCAATTGTTCTTTGAGTAAAAAAAAAAGAGAGAAAGAAAGCCGGATGTGGTGGCGCACACTGGTAATCCCAGTACTTGGGAGGCTGAGAGAGGAGGATCACAGGTTTGAGGACGAGTAGTAAGATTCTTATCAACCTAGTGAGACCCTGTTTTCAAATAAAAATAAAATAGGGCTGGAGGTGTAGCTCTGAGGTAAAATGCCCCTGGGTTCAATCCTCAGTACCCCCCCAAATAATAAATAAATAAATAAAAGAATCAGGAAGGAAATCCATCAAACTAGTAATAATAAAAAATGTTTGGTAGATTATGTATTGTTTGTGTGTGTGTGTGTGTGTGTGTGTGTGTGTGTGTGTGTGTGTGTAGGGCCTCACACACAAGACCCTGTTTCCAAATAAAAAATAAAATAGGGCTGGGGGTGTAGCTTGGGGGTAGAATGCACCTGGGTTTAATCACCAGCACCACACACAGACACACACACACACACACACACACACACACACACACACACACACACAGAATAACATTCCATTGTATTATATGTATATAGCACATTTTGCTTATATGTCTGTCCATTGATGGACACTTGGGTTGTTTTGACCTCTTGGCTATTGGTGGATTGTTGGGTCAGGCCCATCTGTAATATTAGTCACTCAAAAGGCTGAGGCAGGAGGATTGCAAGTTCAAGGCCAGCCTGGGTAACTTAACCAAATCCTGTCTCAGAATAAAAATGTTAAGAAAGGGCTAGGGATATGGCTCAGTGATAGAATGCTTACCTAGCATAGGCGAGGCCCTGGGTTCAGTCACCAGTATTTCAAAAACAAAAACAAACCCCCTCAAAAACAAACAAACAAATATCTCTTCCAGACCTTTGCTTTCAATTCTTTTGGATACATAATTGGAAATGGAATTGCTGGACTAGGCCTTCCTTCCTTCCTTCCTTCCTTCCTTCCTTCCTTCCTTCCTTCCTTCTCTTCTTCCTTTCTTCCTTCCTTCCCTCCCTCCCTTCCTCCCTCCCTCCCTCTTTCCTCCCTCCCTCCTTCTTTCTTTCTTTCTTTCTTTCTTTCTTTCTTTCTTTCTTTCTTTCTTTCTTTCTTTTTCTCTCTCAGTACTGTGGATTTAATTCAGGGCCTCACATATGCCAAGCAAATGCTCTACCACTGAGCGGCACCCCCGGCCTCAGTAGGCATTCTTATCCCACTTTCTGAATGCAGCAACTGAGACCCAGGGAAATCTCTAACATGCCCATGGTCTGCAGAAGGCTGCAGAGCAAGGTCTGACTCTTGACTCCAGTCTATGCCCATTTCCACCCTGTTCTGAGGTTACAGCCTTATCTGCATGATTTAAGTACACACCCAGGTTTAACTGGGAAAATTGGGGATTACCTTTATGCATACTTTTGGCAGCAGCTGATTTTGTGGTTTACATAATTGGAAATGGGAGAAGGTTTACAGTCTTATTTTGTCCGAGGCTCAAGTCGCGTTAAGTGGTTGACAACCATAAATTGGCTGAATTCTTCTCTAGATCCCAGATTCCAACATTGTTCTGCATTTCGTTGCAATGTTGTGTTAATTAAATGCTAACCGAAGTCCAGGGTGGATTGTTTTGGAATTAGCTGAGCAAGGGCCCATTTATAATTCTTTAACCTTTGGGCACATCAATATTCAAAAGCAATTTTAACCTGAACCATTAAAACTATGAAGTTGCGATTTATGCCAATTATCACATTGCCAAAGAGTTTTAAATCCATATTAAAATTTAAAATAGAATTTGGTGAGCCTGATTTTGTAGTGGTTCCAAGATGAAGATATATGAGGAGAAAAAATAAGATTTCTTTGTTTCCTTTCTAACCCTAATTGTCTTGTATTGTTCTTCCACTGAGAGGTGTATGTGTTATGAACCCGGCTCATCTCTATGGCTGTGTAAAAGAAGTAGTTAAGAGGAAGAGGAAGGAAGAATCTTAGAGACCATCTATGTCCTTTGTTTTATCCAGAAGGTCACAGGCAGAGTAATTGGGTAGCTTGTCCTGCCAAGCAGCAGGTGGGAAGTTTACAGGACCCCCAAAGTCCCCTCTGGTGAGCCAGGGCTCTCTGGACTTCCTTTGCATCTGCTCAGAAGTTCTTTTAAGACCTGGGCAGGAAAAGCAAGGCATGTTTTGACTGGATCAGTTGAGAAGAGTTTACAAAGTCTGGGATGGGGGTAAGGAGAACGCAGGGTACTAGGGTAGATTGCTGTGGGAAGCCATTCCCATTCTGAAGGAGGAAGGAGGAAGGTAAGGGGTCAGTTGCTGGATCCTGAAAGAGATAGACAGCTTTAGAGGAAGTGCTGTCTCACATGAGCCTTGAACTTCAGTCAAGGGGCTCAGCCAAGAGACTTAGTAGAGACTTTAACCTTTCTCTCCTCCTTTCCTTTAGCACCTGCCGGAGCCCCCGACTGATGAAATCCATTCAAAAGCCAGGGATGAAGCCCTTAGCTGTTGTCCTTACAGATCAGCCTTTTGGGTGGAAAAGGTGGATCTAGAGAAACAAAGAGGCATGTGTAGCCAGCACAAAGGTTTAAACGTCCTAAAGAAAATGATTTTGCTGTGTAGCCTTCCATAGCTCCCCAGGCCCAGGCTGAATTTCTGGGTTATTTGATTGGTGGTTACTTTGTTTTCCTAGGAGCATGACTCTGAAGTTTGGTCTTTCCACACCCAGCTTGGGAACCAGTCATGGTGTCTCAGTGATTTCGCAATCAGGCTGACTCTGGTGGTTAGAGCGACATCGTGGTGGCCTATGTCAATCACCACCGCGTCTGGGAAGATAGGGTGGCCCATCTTGCAATCTGGCCATTCTCCATGTGCAATTATAGGCCTTGATTTTAATGAAACTCTTTGGGGTTCCTTTTAATCAGCAAAATGAAACGCAGTGGATTCTGTAGAATTTCCTTTCGGTTAGGCATTGAAACTGTACGTGAGCCTTTGGTTGCTGTTGGCTTTCATCTGATGTCATGGGGAAATGTAGTTTCAAATGGAAAACTGCGCTTCCCTGGTGTTCTGTCATGGGTGGAACATAGCTTTGACATGCATGACTGTTACTGAATCATAGGTGCAGAGTACCTGGAACGTGTCACTGCTGACCTGGGGCCTCCTCTCCCCATTAGCCATATAATCCGGGATACTGAGAATGATCTGGTTGTAAAGAGGCCTATGCTGGCACGAGGGCTTCGTGTATGCAGACTTGTGTCCTTGGAGGGGGATACAGGGAGGAGTTGTGTGGTCTGAGATCGCTGGTCTCCTAAGAAGACTTTCTAGAAGTCTGGCGTGGGAATGGAGTGGACTTTCACCATTAAACACTATTCCTGACACCAGTTTCATCGATGTATGAAGCGGATAAATTATATGCTTAATTGTAATCCGTAGACTCAGTCCACTGGATTATTAGAGAATCTACCTCACATTTCCCCCATCACTTCTGTGATTTTATAGCATTGTGTGAATTTAGTACCATCAAAGGTGAATGGATGGATATAGGTCAGATATTGTGTTTTTTATTTTATTATACTGTATTTTGGTATTGGGGATTGAACTCATGGGCGTTCTACCTCTGAGCTACACCCCCAGCGATTTTTATTTTTTTATTTTTTATTTTTTTGTGGTACTGGGGATTGAACCCAAGGGCATTCTACCTCTAAGCTACACCCCCAGCCCTATTTTCTTTTTTTTTTTTATTTTGAAACAGGGTCTCGATAGGTTGATGAGAATCTCACTATTGGCTGAGGCTGTCCTCGAACCTGTGATCCTCCTGTCTCAGCCTAGCAAGTATTGGGTTATTTTTTATTTTGAAACAGGGTCTCGCTAAATCGCCGAGTCTGGCCTCGAACTTGCGATCCTTCTGTCTCAGCCCCCAAGTACTGGGATTACAGGTGTGTACCATTACATCTGTCTCTTATTTTATTTCTTAATGGTACTGGGATTGAACCCAGGAGCATTCTACCTCTGAGATATACCTCCAGCCCTATTTTGTTTTTTATTTTGAAATGGGGTCTTACTAAATTGCTGAGGCTGTCCTCGAACCTGTGATCCTCTTGTCTCAGCCTCCCAAGTACTGGGATAACAGGTGTGCGTCACCATGTCTGGCTGTGTTTTTTATTCTTAATCAGTCATATATAGGGCTCTGAGAGGTAGGAGTTTTTGAAGTCAGACTGCCTGGGTTGAATCCTGGCTTTCCACTTGCCTCGTCATTGGATCTAAGATGAACTACTCAGGTTCTCTTATGTGTCTCAACATTCTCATTTATAAGAAGGTGGGAAGGAAGGTGTATAAATAAGGGTTAGGTTGAAAAGCATACAATCGAACATCCCAAATAATAGTGGCTTAGTCACATAAGAGCTTATTTTCTCTCCTATAAAATAATTCTGGTGGTAGACTGCCATGGGTTAGGTTGGCAGCTCCTTGATTTTGCCATACCTACATTTCTTTTATCTTCATCCTCTGCCACCTCTAGTTTGTGATTTCCATCCATCAATTATAGATGGCAGTTGGAGCACCAACCATTTTATCCACACTCCACGCAGCAGGAGAAATGGGAAAAGACAAAGGGACCACGTGCCATCAAGCTGTCTTCCTCCTATTCTGGAAGCTTTAGTCAACAGCTTCTGTTTCCATCTCATTGGCCACTGTAAATTGCAGGGTAAGCTGGTAAATTCGTGTTTTATTTGGGCACATTGAAGGTTCACATAAAATGGGGGCTCTCTTCTGAGGCAGAAGAGGAGCGTGGATCTCCAGCAGGCAACTTTCAGACCCTGCATTGGGAATGGAGACACACTTTGGATGAAGTTGAGATGATTAACCCATATAGAGGTGTCAGGCAAAACGGTTGGCACTTGGAGGCACTCATTTCCCAATATGGAATTATTACCTGATTATAAAGCAGTGAGACTTTTAAAAGTAGACAGATTAAACAGAACAACATTCATATAGCCTTGCCTTCAAAAGTAATCACCGTGAGCTGGACATGGTGGCGTACGCCTGTAATTCCAGTCCTTGGGAGGCTGCGACAGGAGGATCACAGGTTCGAGGCCAGCCTCAGCAACTTTGTGAGACAGATCCTCAGCAGCTTAGCGAGATCCTATTTCAAAATAAAAAATGAAAAGGACTGGGGAGTAGCTCAGAGGTAGAATGCCCCTGGGTTCAATCATCAGTCCCCACCCCCATAAGTAATCACCTTGGAAGGTAACATGTCATTTTCATTAATTAATTTGTCAGTTTCATTTTAATATTTCCACCTTCAGGAAACTTTTAGATTGCACACTGTATGCATGTGTTGAAATATCACACTGAACTCCATCAATATGTACAACTAATACCTGTTAATAAAGACAATTAAACAACAAAAAATAAATACATTCTGAGCCAGCTTACTATTTATACAAGACTAGCAGCTTTGCGGGTGACATGTCTCCGTTATCAGCTTTGTCATCGATTGTATTCAGTAACAGCAGCCTTGAATGACACTCGAAGGATGAGGATTGTTGGCCTGTGAGAATATGTCTTAAAATGTTCAGGCTCTAGAGGGAATTTTGGTTCAGTTATCTCCTATTTCCAGAAGCCAGACTTCCATACCTCCCACACTAATGGGAGATATTTAAATGAACAGAGTAAAGTCGATGTAAAACACATTTGCCTTAACCATGAAGATTAATACAATCTAAATTACTTAATATTCTTCGTACTACCCTTTGGTAAGGTATTCATGGTAATTTAGGCGTATAGATAAAATTGGATAGTGATCCACTAGAATTATACAGGTATTCCTATTTCTCTATTGAGAGCTTTTAGAAGTTTATATAAGAAAAATTGAGATTTTTTTTAAACCTGTGGGTATGACTGGTTAATATTTCTATCAGACTAAAATTGTAGCAACACAGAAGACTCATTTTTATACTAAGTCATACAATGGTTTTCATAAAGTGACTCCATTATATATTTTATTGAAGACTAAACACTTGCCATGATGTGAGTTTTGGTGACTTACTGGTCAACCTAAGGGGATATGGTCTGTTACAAAATTTATCATGTTATTTTTTTGTGTGCATGTGTGTGTGTGTGGTACTGGGGCTTGAACTCAGGGGCATTCTATCTCTGAGCTACACCCTTAGCCCTATTTTATTTTTTATTTTGAAACATGGTCTTGCTAAGTTGCTGAGGCTGGCCTTGAACCTATAATCCTCTTGTCTCAGTCTCTCAAGTACGAGGATTATAGGCATGCACCACCATGCCTGGTTTATCATGCTATATTGTTTACCCTGACATCATTAAGAGTAAAATTGAGAAGTCACCTTAGCTGTCACCTGACCAAATTTTTTATTTTATACACGAGGCAACTGAGATCCAGAATTTCAATGACTTGCCCCAAATCTCATAGCTATCATATGACAGGTTTTAAAACTTAGCCCATCTGGGTCCTAATATCATGCCTATTTCACTACACCAGATTTCTTCTTAGTTCAAGGTTGACATTGTGTAGTTTTTCTCCAGTAGGCCAGGGAAGATGAACAGAGGATTGTAAATCTGGTGAAGCAAAATGACTCACCTGATGGCCAGGAAGCAAAGAGAAAGTAGAAGAGGCCAGGGTCCCACGATCCCCTTCAAGAACACGCCCCAGTGACCTAAGGACCTCCCCCTAGGCCCCACTTCTCAATGTTTCCATCACCTCCCAGTGGCATGACTCTGAGGCCAAGCCTTTAACATGGGCTTTGGAAGACATTCAAGATCCAAACTACAGCAGTGCCTTTGTTATAGCAACTGTGACTCTACCTGAACTTTACCCTTGAGATCATCAAATCGTCCTAAACACAGCAGGAAGTAGATTCTTCCCTCTTAAGTTGCAACTCGCTAGGTCAGTTTTGCTTGGGCTCAGATTTTAAACTTACAACTTTGTTTTACATCATCCTAAAGACATTCTTACTATGAGGCAATGCTGTTGACTGGAAAGAACGCTGACCTGGAGAGTTTGGCTGAGGGTTCTAACATGGTAGCTTGCTACCAACTCCAGAATACCTTCATGGGCAAACGCTTCCTTAGTTATAAAATGGTGATTATATTGCTCATTTATCTTGCAGAGTATTATGAGTAATACTTCATAAAAGGTGGTTGTAAAGCTTTGGCAAATACAAGCCTTCTGCCTCCAGTGCTGAACTTATTCAGTAGGTTTCTTGGCACCTCCATCTCTAATGGTTCATACATAGGCCTTTTTACTGACAGGGGCTTGACTTTGGCGTGATCCGCCTGAGCTGATGAACTCTCCCTGTCTTGATCGTTAGAACTCAGTGGAAGCATTATCCTTGTTCTTAGATCCTTGCTTAACAGCACAAGGATGAAGAAGCCATCTGAGCTGTGGGGGCGGGGAGAGCTGGAGGACCCTGGTTGGCAATTCTGTCCTTTTCTACACAGGTAATGTCTGTATCCATGTTCCGGTGATTCCTTGAGCCTCAAAATGTTAAATCAAGGAGACTTGCTTCTGAAACCCTTCTCATGGGACCAATATCATGTTTGCAAACCAAGTTAGAATCATGCTTTAGGCATTAAAGAAAAGAAAGAAAGGCAGAAAGAAAGGCAGAAGAAAGGCAGAAAGAAAGGCAGAAAGGCAGAAAGGCAGAAAGAAAGAAAGAAAGAAAGAAAGAAAGAAAGAACGAAAGAGAAAGAAAGAAAGAAAGAAAGAAAGAAAGAAAGAAAGAAAGAGTGCCTTATGACCGGTATAATTAGTGTGTTAAGCCTATGTCACATACACATAATAGCTCATTGTGACAGCTGAACCAGACTCCAATACTTTGTCTAGGAGACCATTACTTAAGCAGGTGACTCTTGACCCTTTTATTTCAGCACTTTGAGAAGTTTGCCAGAAAGTGCTCCCCAATGCCAGGCAGTCCATAACGTTGCCTTCTGGGCAGCCTCAGCCCTTTAAGTTACTTTTCACCATTAATCCTTCTTTTATCCTAAGCATCTCTAGAAGGAATAGTTTTGGAATACTTTCAAGACCAGACCCCCTTTTTTTCCTAAGGAGCATAAATCTGTTAGAGTGTAGTGACAACATTGAGAACACAGTCCAAAGTCCATTTTTAGAGACAAGTCCAACAAATGGTGTCAGGATACTGGGAGAACAGGATTATTGCCCTAATAGCCCCACCTAGAAATGATTGGTTGATATCAAAATCCACGTTCAGAGCTCGTGCCATGCTGGTATTCAGACGGACTAGGTTTGGATGCAATTACGAGGTAGCTATCTTCTAGTGCTGTACACTGTGCTCGTCACTGCATTCCCAGCAACGTTCTTTGAGAGGAAGAGGCAGGAGTGAGGGGAAAGGAAGGGTAGTAAGGATGGGAAGAAAAGAGGACTCAGAGCTCACACCTGCTGTATGCTATGAGTCTTAGGTCATTTAATTCTCATAAATATTATGTCATTTAATTCTCCCAATAGCCCAGTGTGGTAGCTATTACCCCAAGTGTCAGGGGTTGGAGAGACCAGTAATATTCAGTTAGAAAGGATTGGAGAGAAAACCTGAATCTGCATTTACCTGACTCCAAGGGCCGTACTCTTGCCATGAGACCATATTGTCTTTCTGGTGAATGGAGAAGGTGCCAGAGGAAGGAAGGGAATCCAGGTAGCAAAGCCAGTTATCCCAGCCAGTTTAAACAGATGCTGGTGGAGGAATCGGGCTTGGAACAGAATCAACTTAAACAGGGAGAGAGAGGGGAAAAAAAAAGAAGAAGAAAAAGAAAAGAGAAGAGAAGAGAAGAGCTATCTTGCAACATCCCTGGAAAAAACCAGTTGTAATAATGAAACAGCAAGAGTTAGAGAAAGGAAGGAGGTGTGTAGAGTATGAGATGTCAGCTTGGAAGAGGCAGGAGAGCCTGGTTGAATACCCAGATCCCAAAGTAACAAGATGCATGCTCATAAAAAAAACAAAAACAAACAAACAAAAACACTTTAATGGGCTGGGCGTAGTGGCACACGTCTGTAATCCCAGTACTTGGGAGGCTGAGACAGGAGGATTGCCAGCCTCAGCAGTTTAGGTAGACTGTCAGCAACGTAATGAGACTGTATTTCAAAAAAATCTACTACTATTACTACTACTACTACTACTACTACTACAACAACAACTACTACTACTACAATAGGGCTGGGGGTATAGCGCAGAGGTAGAATGCTCCTTGTTTCAATCCCAGTACCAAAACAAAACAAAAAACACTAATGGGATGAGGTCTGTGGGGATCCTGGGAAAAGATGAATGGATCTTGTGTTTAGAAAGAATATGAATATTTGGGGGCCAGAGGACAGGATCCTAGGACTGTCCTCCAAGATTCTTGTCCGTGGTGCATGTACACCTTCTCCCAGCTATTTAGTGAAACGTGAATCGAGACATTTTTTTCAGATATAATTAAAATCTCAAATTAGTTGATTTTAACATGGGGAGGCTATGGGGAGGGGACTTACTGAATTGCATAAGCCCCTCAAAAGCAGGGTTTTGTCTGGCTGGTTGTAGGAGAGGAAGTCAGAGAGATGGGCTCTGGCTGGTTTGCAAGAAACGCTCATGTTGTGAACCATGCACCAGGACTCGTGGCCAGGAACTGCAGACAGACTCCATGCTGTCAGCGGTCCCTGGCTAAGCGCTAGAAGACAACGGGAACCTCAGCCCCGCACTTGCAAGGAAACGAGTTCTGCTGTCAACCAGAGAGCCTGGAAGAGGACCTAGTCCTCATAAGAACAAGGCCCTAGCTGTCACCTTGATTTCCATTCAGTGAAAGTCTGGCTGAGCATCTAGTCCCTCTGTGCCGGGACTTCTGACCCACAGGAACAATGAGATCATAAATGGGCGTTGTTTCAAGTCATGAAGTTTTTGGAGACTCGTTGCACAGCAATAGAAAACGAATGCAGAGATATTCTGCCTTGCTTGTTCCCCCCACAAGCCAATGAAGAGGGCACAGCCAGTAGTTTTTATCTCTACTCAATATGGAGGAAGTTGATGCACAAAGAGATTATATAACTAGCTTATGTTTATTTGAATCATAAAACTGGGGTGGAGGGAAGTCTGGTTCCTTTGACCTTTCCAGCAAGGCCTGTGCACCCGGTGATGAGCCCACATCGCTCCTGTTACCAGGAGGTGCGCTGGACCACGTTTTAATGCAGTGGAGGAGATGGAACTAAGGGCGAGAATTGACAGGGAGAGAAGCCAGGAGAGGGAAAGGATATGGTGGTGGGGGCTCCATCTGCTCCCTGGGTGTTATTACTACCTGGATTCTGCCTCTCTTTAGATAAGAATATCTGCAAAGAGAGCCTGCTCCAACCTCTTAGCCACAGCCTTGGGTTGAGCTTCTGCGATATGACTCCATAGTTTATCTTTTCTCTTCTTTTTTAAATAAACAACTTATGGTTAGGCTGTATGGTGGTACATGCCTGTAATCCTAGTACTTGGGAGGTTGAGGCAGGGGGATCTTGGGTTTGAGGTCAGCCTCAGCAATTTAGCGAGATCCTCAGCAACTCGACGAGATCCTGTTTCAAATAAAATCTAAAAAGGGCTGGGCATCTAGCTTGGAGGTAGAATTCCCCTGGGTTCAATCCTTAGTACCAAAATAAATAAACAAAACAAAACAAAAGAACTTATGGTTAATTATCGTATTACATTTGTGTGAGTGTGTACATATGAGTGCATATCAGATTCTCCCGTGGTTTTCTGAGAGGTTCTTTAAAATTAGGGCTGGTGATGTAGCTCAGTGGTAGAGAGTGTGCTTAGCATGCACATGGCCCCGGGTTCAATCCCCAGCACAGGGGGTAAAAAAATCTGTGGCTACCTCAGGGCCAGAGGAAGAAGAGGGTGCACAAGCCTGAAGACAGGGCTGGTTTGCTCCTAATATCCATTTCCCTGACTTCAATGTTATACAAATCCTCAGCTGTGCTCAGGGCCACCCTGAATGAGAACAGTATTTCCAGCATCCTGGTAGCCAGGTGTGGTCATGTGACTAAGCTGTGGCCAATAGAATGTGAGGAGATGTGAGGCACTCAACATCTGGACAGTGCTGTCAAGGAAGTGCTGTGCTTGCCCCTTCCCTCTGTGGGGACTGAGACATGGTGGTGCTCCCCTTTGGACCACAGGACTGAGTACAGCATCCTACAGATGGGGGAACAGCAGAACAGTCAGGGTGTCGGTCCTGGAGCTGGTGGCCTCTATTCAACTTGGGATTGTTCGAGCATGGACTATTACATGAGAAAGAATACATTTCCCCTGCTTATACCCCTCTGATTCCAGATCTTTGTTACCCCAGCCATACCTACATCCTAACGAGCACCTAGGCTGACCAAAGTACTGGGGAATGGTGTGTGTGTGATTCCAATGTTTCAGTGTGTGTAAGAGCTATACGAATGGGAGCACTACCTGTTATTGTTTGTGATGTGGAGGGTAACTTGTGCTTGGCTTTTTTCTAGTTTCTCAGGCTTACTCCTCCTTTAGAATCCAGGTCTAGTGTTACCAACTTTGGTCCCTGTGGTTTGTGTAGCATCCTCTCATGTCGTCTTATGACCCTTTGCTGTCTCCGTAGTGGTACTACACATCCCTGTGTTTCTCCTATCTCTGTCCTTCTCACATGGATTGAAGTGGCCTGTTTCCTTGGTTCCTTCCTCATAGAACTGTGAACTCACTCCATGCTGGAGCTCTCTCTCATCCTACCAGAGAGCCTGTTACATATTAAGTCCACAATATATATCTGTCAAATGATCATGCACATGAATGAAAGGGAATGGAGGAATACGTCAACATCATCGGAGGCTGGAGAGTTACAGGGATTTTTATGCATTCCTTGTTATATCTGAAAACTCGCTTTCCTGTATGTTTGACATTGGCACGGGTGGGTTTGTAATATGGATGGTCTGATAGAAGGTTTTATTTGGAAGGGATGCACTAAACATTTTAAATTTAATGCCCTTTATTTTTTGCACAAACTGAGCTTTCAAACCCTGTCAGAGGCACATAACTTTCCACCCTGCTCTTCTGTTGTTCTTGTCCATTTCTCTCTCCCATCATGAAATCCCCCTATCTCTATCCCATTATTTTCAAGAAACAATCATGTAGTAAATCCCATCCCACTGAGTCAAATTTAGGTCATCTTTTATTTGGTCAAAATATAGTCTTACTGGCAAGTGGTATCACTATTATTCAGGAACACACATATTGTTTTACTTACAGCTATGTAGTATTTTATGTTCTCATATAAATGTTATGCCTGGATTATAGCACAGGCAAACTGGACTCCATTTATTTGAGAAAATAATGGGAAATCAGGTTCATTCTATGCACCTTCCTGACAGTTTCCCATTTCTCAAAGGGGTCCTTGCGCGGGCTGCGTGTGTTGCTTGGTCGGCAGACTCTCCGCTGGTTCTCTGGGACAGGTTTCCTATTGGTCTGTATGAAGCCCTCAGCTGGGGAGAGGGCATGTAAAATCTGCCACATGACAGGGGAGGAGAGAGAGCTGCTTTGTTTAGCTACTTGTAGGGAGAGTGGTTGGCAAAACTGTCAGGTTCTCTTGGGTAAAGATCTTGGACGATAGTTAGAAAAATGTTGACACTTTCCTTAAGACATTCAGGACAGATGGAAAAACCCAGTCCTGGCCGTGGATTTGAGCGTCACCAATTTATTTGGTCATTATCACCACTGTTACTACTGTCCTGCTCTCAGGGAGGGACCACTTTGTTCAGGAGCATGTGTGTGTGTGTGTGTGTGTGTGTGTGTGTGTGTGTGTGTGTGATTACCTTGCCTAATTCCTCCTTACTAGCAAATGGTGGAGCCAGAATAGAAGTCTGGCTCTAATATCCAGGCTCCGTCCGTTGTGCTTCTCAGCTCCACTAAACATATGATTTCTGGTTCCTCTTTTTCTATATTTGTGATATGTCATCTGGTACTTATACATGTATATACATATGTATGTGTACCACTACTTTTATGGGGTCGTGTTCAGGAACCTAGTTCTGGAACTCCTTTCCCAGATTGTGCACAGAGAAACAGCATTCCAGAACCTCATTTTTAGCAGAACCAGCCAACCGTACAATGAAACACATGCTACACACAGAAGAAATTGAATGTTCAAATCAAATAAGAGAATATGCTCATTTATGCATACTTATACATATTTTCTTCTCCCTTGGAAGGAGCAGGAGACATATTTTTGTCAGAGTCCTTGCTGTAGGGAGAGCCTCTCCTCCAGGGTTCAAGGTGAGGCCAGCACATCTCATAGGAAGCCCACAGGGGAACCACCAGGAGAGAGGAGGGAGGCAGGGGCTGGAAGAGGTAGGACTCCTTGGATTTTGACACCATATGATGAAATGGTTACCTGACCATATCCTTCCTCCCTCCTCCCCTTGTTTGGGGGACAGCAGGCAAGCTGCTGCTTCTGTTTGCTATAGTTTGGATCTGAAATGTCTCCAGAGGTTCATGTGTTCAAGGCTTGGATCCCAGCCTATGGTGCTATTGGGAGGTAGTGGAAACTTTAAGAGGTGGAGCCTAGTGGAAGGAAGTAAGGTTATTGGGGTGTGGCATCAAAGGGGATATTGGGCCCCAGCCCCTTTCTGTTGCTCTCTCTTTTACTTCCTGACTACCATGAGGTGAGCATCTTGGTTCCACAGTCCTGCCATGATATTCTGTACTGCCATAGGCCCAGAAGCAATGGAACCAACTGACCATGGACTTACACCTCTGAAACTGAGTCAAAATAAACCTTCCTCCTATTAATTTATTTCAGGTATTTTGTCACAGTGATAGGAAGCTGACTAACACACTATTGGAGGAACAGTGACAGATAACTCTCTATATAGCAACTACGCTTTTGTGACTGTCCATCCTGACAGTGCAGAGGAAACCAGGGGCACAGGTAGAGAGGTAGCACACTGTGGGTTTGGAGTGTAGACACTGGGGTTAGTCTGTTTGGGTTCAAATCCTGGACCTATTAGTTGTGTGATCCTCAGAAATTACTATAACAGTCATGGCTTCAATTTTATATCTATCTCATAGGATTGACATGAGAATTAAGTGAGATAAGAATGTGAATAGTATCTGGATCAGAATAAACTTCCAATGAATATTAGCTAATAATACAATCATATTTCATAATGTCATCATGAAGATATGGTCAGCATGTATAGTTTCTTACAGGTCATTTTTTTTAATCAGTTACTATGAGAATTGCCTGTGTTGACATTAGTTTACGTATTTTGAATGCATTTCAATAGACATTAAGGGTTAGTATTTATATATTAAGCCTGTAGTCATTTTCATTTAAATTGTTATATTTAATAGTATTGTTAAGGAATCACAGTAGAATTTTGGAACATAACTATACACATACATGTATCCATACATACATATTTTAAATTATGGTAAAATGTGTGTAATATGAACTTCATCTTGTTGGCATTTTAAGTGCCCAGTTCATTAGTGTTAACTATACCCACCTTGTTGTGTAATAGATCTGTAGAATTTTTTCCTTTTGCAAAACTAAAACTGTATATTCATTGAACAAAGGTCTTCATTCTCATCCCTTCAATCCCTAGCAACTACCATTCTACTTTCTGTTTCTATGATTTTTACCACTCTAAGTACCTCATGTAAGTGAAGTTGTGTAGTATTTATCCTTTTGTTAGGGTATTATTTCACTTAGCATAATTACCTCAAGGTTTATCCATGTCATAGCATGTCACAGGATTTCATTCCTTTTTAGGGTGAATAATATTCTGTTGTATGTGCATACCACATTTTCTTTATCCATTCATCCACTGGTGGACATTTGAGTTGCTTCCATCTCTCGGCTATTGTAACTAGTGCTGCTTTGAGCATGAGTGCGAAAATATTTCTTAGAGCAATGCACAGTGGTGCACACCTATAATCCAAGCTACTCTGGAGACTGAGGGAGGAGGGTTGCAAGTTCAAGGCCAGCCTGGGTCATTTAGTGAGACCCTGCCTCAAAATGAAAAATAAAAAGGGCTGGGGATCCAGCTCAGTGGTAGAATATGTGCTTAGTTTGATGTGCAAGGCCCTTAGTTTTCACTCCCACACAACATACAAACAAACAAACAAACAAACAAACAAAGCATGGTACAGACTTGCACAGGCAGTATGGTCCAATTCCTCTCTCTCACTCTTGGTATTTCTCTATTACTTATGTGTTGTAAATGTCTAGAGAAACCCATAATACCTGTGAGAATGGTCACTTCTGGAAAGGCAGAGGGATCAGAGGGGGAAATCAAGAGGACTTTTCTTATGGTTCAGCTCAGGAATGTACCTCTAAGCCTCATGTGTTGAAGGCTTTGTCCCCAATGCAGTGGTGCCCAGAGGTGGGCTCTGGGGAAGTGATTGACTGGATCGTGAGGGCTCTGACCTCATCAGAGGATTAATCCATCAATGCATTCATAGCTGGATGAAAGGGAGTGGATGACAGGGAGGTTGTGGAAACTTTAGGGGGTGGGGCCTAGTTGTAAGAGGTGGGTCACTGGGGTCTATCTTGTTTCTAACCCCTTGTTCTGTGTCTTTCTGTCTCGCTGTCTCTGTCTCTCTTTCTTTGCTTCCTGGATGCCATGAGCTGAGCAGCTCTCTTCCACCACTCCCTTCCACCATGATGTTCTATCTCACCTCAGGCCCAGAGCAATGGAGCCAGCTCACCATGGACTGAAACCTCTGAAACTGTGAGCCAAAAGAAATCTCCCCTCCCTTAAATTGTTTTCCTCAGACATTTTGTCACAGTGACAGAAAACTGACTAACACAACTTTCAAACTGGAGTTGTTTAAAAGTTTTTGGCAGTGTTCATGCATTTAGATGTTACTAATGTCATTAAAGATAAATCTAAAAGAATGAATAAAAACCTACATATGTTTCTATGTCTGTAATGAGAGAACTTCAGTTACCAGCTTGCAGAATGTTGGTAGAGTATATTTGTTTGGATCAAACAGTGAGTTTCTTCTTATTTAAACACAGCCACACTCACATGATATACCTTTACTAGTTTTGAAGCATTTGGGCCATATATTTCTGATTTATTTATACGTATTAACATGGTATAATTCTCTAAAAGATAAACCGATATAAGACTGAAGGTGCTTTTAGTGAAAGGCCTCTTTGCCTCTTCCTCCCTCTTCCCTTAATTGATAAGAAGTCACATTTTACCAAAGGCAGACCCTAGCCCAAGGATGTGCAAGGAGACTTCGTGGTGTGAGGCATTCTTCTCGCAGCAAGAGAAGCTATTTTGTACTCCACTTGTCTACCTGAGCAAGTTCCAACAGCGAGAGTTTCCTTCAAGCTCAAAAGGAGAAACCAAGTAGACAATTTTGTTTTTTAAAAGAAGACATTAGCCTGTGTAATCCCAGTTACTTCAAAGACTGAGGCAGGAGGATCACAGGTTCGAGGCCAGCCTGGGTAACTTAGTGAGACCCTGTCTCAAAATAAAAAATAAAAAGGGCTGGGGTTGTAGCTCTGGTAGAGCACTCCTGGGTTCAATCCCCAGTTTCACACACACACACACACACACACACACACACACACACACACGCATGTAGACTTTATAGATTGCCATAGCAAGGTTTCTATTTCAAAGATGGTATGGAGAACTATGTCAAAGTTCAGGGTAAATAATCTCACTTAGCACTAATTCTTAGCTTCCAGCTTCCCAGACCCAACTTCATTGCTTAGTTGCTGGTGTCTGCTCATTCTAATCGCTAGGCCCGATGGAGCAGGGGTCTCACCTCCTAGCCAAGGCTGGCTCCTCAGAGTCCATTCTTTGTTGGTTTTTTTTTTTTTTAGTGGAACTGGGGATTGAGCCCAGGAGCATTCTACCTCCAAACTACACCCCCAGCCCTATTTTTTTATTCTTTATATCGAAACAGGGTCTCACTAAGTTGCAGAGGGCCTCACTAAGTAGCTGAGGCTGGCCACGAACCTGGATCCTCCTGTCTCAACCTCCCAAGTACTGGGATTACAAGCGTGCGCCACCACGCCCGGCTCCATATTTTTAATATTTACCTTTCTGATGGGGCATTTCCATCAGAATTTAAACCCACTCAAGTTTCCGCTATCTGCAAAGGAAAAAAATAACAAGAACAAAACATTCAATGTAATTTTCTAGACAAGTTTCAAAATTTACATATATGTACACATATATATGTATATATATATTTTTTTTTTTTGCAGAAATGCACCAATAGGATCATCTTATTATACAGTGACTGCACATTTTATTTTGTAAAGGGGATGCTATTTTTGCAAATGATAAATGAAGGCATTTTAATTGCTTCCTTATGTCATGTTTTCCTGGCCTTAAACTTCTGAGATGGAGCTCTGAAGTTTATTGCTACAGAGGAGAGAAGAGCTGGCCTTTTGCGCTCTCTCTCTCTCTCTCTCTCTCTCTCTCTCTCTCCCCTCCCTTCCTCCCTCTTGTTGCAGTACTGGGGATCAAACTCAAACTCAGGGCTTTATGCATACTAAGCAAGTGCTCCACTGCTAAGCCACACCCTCAGTCTGCCTTTTGCATCTTTAGCAAGACATTTGGTCTGGGTGAGTAGACTGACCTCATAGAATTCCTGCCTCTAGTCTCAAGTCTTCCAGATGCACTTAGCACACCATAGACAGAGGACTCACAGAGAACATCTCATCACTATGCTCACAACTTTTCAATGGCTATCTCATCATTGTCCTCAGATAGAACCCAAACATCTCACTATAATTTATAAGATGCATCTTGACTTGGACCTACTCCACTCCCTACTTTTTGGGGAAGACTGTGTAATAATCCTTCTTCTTCTCCCTCTCCCTCTCCCTCTCCCTCTCCCTCTCCCTCTCCCTATCCTTCTCTCTCTCTCCCTCCCCCTCCCTCTTCCTCCTTCTCCACTCCCCCTTCTCTCCTCCTCTTCCTCTTGGTGCTGGTGATCAAATGCAGGGCCTTGCATGCTAGGCAAGCTCTCTACCACTGAGTTGTATCCCTAACCCTTTTAATTTAATATTGAGACAGGGCCTTGGGTAGTTGGAATTATAGGTGTGCACCACCATGCCTGGCTTTGGCTCTTTCTTACGTATATTCCTCAAATGGCCTGCGAGGTCCTTGAGGACTAGGGTGCCTCCAGTCTTTCTTTTCTCCAGCTGTAATATGATGCTTATCATACACGGTATACTATCTTCCCCTTTTGGCCATTTCTCCTTGGTCTCACCTTGCTCTCTCACTTTTACCCCAGTCAGTCCGTGGACAGCGGAACCTTCTTACTCTTGACTGGAACACGCCACTGTTTTTGGAGAACAATTAAGCATAATTTCAGGGTGAGCTAATTTCATGACAGCTTTCTGTGGCTGAGAACCACCATCTGTCGGGGCGCAGAGCCCAGGGGCTGCTTGGCTGAGGCAGGGAAGTCGTCCCTGACAACCTCTCCTTTGTTTTAATGCCCCTGTGTCTTGATCTCCTGGCCCCCTCCTGCCTTCACTCGGATTGGGCATTTCCACCCCTGTCCCTCTCCCTTCACGTTGCTTTTCGGCTCGCACAGGTGCGTCACTGTCCAGCTTCAGACTATATCGTGGTCCTGGTGAAGTCAGCCTCTTCCCCAGAGATCAGTTTACTTGTCTATAAAATGGACATAGGAATGCATATCTAGCAAGGCTGTGTGAAGATCAATGGTAGGACATAGGGAAAGCCCCTAGCCTGTGTCTGGCACAGGGTCAACATTCAGGAATGAGAGGTCCCAGCATGATGGTGCTGCTTCTCCTTCCATGGTTGCTTGGTTGATAAGGACACAGGGGCTTTCCACTGCTGCCTCTGGGCCCATTATGGAGGTCCTGCTCTGTTTGCCACAGGGTCTACAATGGCTCTGCTTCTACCTGTTCCCTCTGTCACTGTAGCAGGTACTTCATGCTGGAACCATCCCTTGGGACTCAGTTTGCTCTTCCGCTCCTCTCCCAACCCCTCCTGTCTTTCGGTTTTGTCTGTCCTCCTGTCTAGGTTTTCACTGCCCTCCCCCGGGGCCATGAACCCCTCTGCCATCTGCCCTCACCTGGCCCAGCTGTCTTCAGGTCACCTAATCCTTTTACACTATTCCCTTCCTAGGTAATCAACAAATGGCTGTATTTTCCAAGTCATTCCCACAGGTGCCTCCTCTGTTTCTGTAGAACTACTTGACATTGCTGTTTTCATACAACCCTGGCTCCTGTGCATTCTTCCTCCAAACTCCTAACCTCCACACCTCCTGGGGGAAAAAGAAGGTTCTGTCATCGGCTCATTGAGGGGTACCCCCTCCTGAAGACATGCAACCACAGTCCTGTGTAAGGATATCATCGTCAAAGTTCAAATCTACCCAAACTTTCTTTTTTGGTACTGAGGATTGAACTCAGGGGCATTTTACCTCTGAGCCCTATTTGTTTTTCTTTTTTTTTCAGTACTGGGGATTGAACCCAGAGGCATTCTACCTCCAAGCTAAACCCCCAGCCCTATTTTTTATTCTTTATTTTGAAACAGGGTCTCACTAAGTTGCAGAGGGCCTCACTAAGTAGCTGAGGCTGGCCACGAACCTGTGATTCTCCTGTCTCAGCCTCCCAAGTACTGGGATTATAGGTGTGTACCACCATAGTTGGCAAGAGACTTTTAAGGAAACAAAAAATCCCAGAAGCTAATATGGAAATAAAGGCAGTTGACTCTCTCTTTGGCTTTTTTGACAGAAGTTCATGTCAAATGCTCAAATAACTCAACAAATGCTACACTGGCGTTTTTGGGGACCAGAGTGTAGGGGTAAAGGGTTGTCATTGTCATAGGCAGTTGAGCGAGGCTGGATCTCCTTCGCTTCCTTCTCTGCTTTTGACTACCTGTTTGATTTTAGCGTTGGGGCTCAGAAAATGATACCCCAAAATATTCCCCCTTGAACTTCAAATGGAGCACTGGGGGTCAGCAAACACAGGGGAGGGGTCTCCCTGAAGTGTCCTTATCTTCCTAAAGACCTGCTCCACCAAGAAGGAGCACAATGACCTTCAATCTTCTTCCTAAAAAATTCATTCACTAAGGAAGACTGAACTCATCTCACAGAAGAGGAGATCAAAAGTTAAACACCACACACAGAGCCCAGAGGAACTTTGTCCCAGGTCATTGGCCATTTTACAGACTCGTTCTCGCCCCTAAAAATTACTTACTCTCTCTCTAAAATTGCCTAAAGTCCCCACTTCCTTTTCCCTATGAGAAGGATATTTAAGCCTCAACCATCTGGTCCCTCTTTGAGTCTCATATTTTGTGTGGCTCCCATTTACATATGCATGTAATATAAATTTATATGTTTTTCTCCCACTAATCTGTCTACTGTTAGCTTATTTCAGCAGACTCAATTGTTGACCCTTCAACAGGAAGGTTGAACTTCTCTACATTGGGCAGGTTATGTAACTGGATTCAGTTTTAGATTCGTGACTATTATGAAGCCTGTGTCACTGGGCTGGTTAGTTGGAATGTGCCCATGGGACTGCATGGGTGCTCAGGGAATCTCTGGGGTTGCCCTGGGAGTGAGAGTAGGCAGACTCCAAAAGGCAGGCAGGGCTCTCCTGAAGCTGTCAGGGCTTTCCTGGCTGTGGGTGAACTGGTTTTATCTGATCAGTCCTGAATTGGGATAAACAGCTAATTTCAAGCAAGGTTATATGATTCTTTAGGGCCAAGCTGAACAAAGCCAGCTTTACTGCCTGTTTTATAGCCTGTGACTTTTAATGGCTCAGACAGTGACAGTCCTTTTCCCTGAAGCCAAAGTGAACTTGTTATCCTGTAGTTTATTTTGCATTTAAATAGCATTTTGCATTTCCAAGATGCTTAGCAATCATTAATTCATTCTTCCTCCTGCTAGGCCCCCTCTTTTTCTGTTTGTTTATTTACTTACTCATTTTTGCAGACTGGGGAGCTCCCTAAAGCATAGAGATTTGCCCAAGGTCACACGGACCTGTTGGAGAGCTGCTGTTCTATTCACATCCCAGTTCTGTGCCAAGTTTCACTGTGGCGTGTTACTTCTCATTGTCCAGGGAGCATGAGGTGAGATCAAAGGACTCTGGGGTCTTTGGGAGGGAATTTCCAAAGTGTGTGTCTGCTGGAACTGCTCTTCCTTCATTGTGGGCAAGTTTTTGGAGAGCTGTCCCCGTGCAAGCCATCAGACCTTAGGATTATTGAACTGCCATATTGAATCAAGGGGATTTATGCCAAATAGATGAAGGCCTCTGTGAGTCACTTTGGCCACAGTTCAAATGTTGACCTGGTCATTGGGCAAAATAACTGGATCAGATTTTCTTCCTCTGTTTTCAAAGAACCTGAGATATAAGAAATCACTCTATTTTCTGTTCCCCAACGCCTACCACTCCTTTCTCTTTCTTTCAGGTCTACAGCGCCACTATCCTACCCTTTCCTTATCCTTGCTCAAGTCCAGATTTGGACTCCCAGTGGGGTGCGGTGGCACATGCCTGTAATCCCAGTACTTGGGAGACTGACGTACGAAGATCATAGACTCAAGGCCAGCCTCAGCAACTCAGTGAGGCCCTCAGCAGCTTAGTGAGACCTTGTTTCCAAACAAACAAACAAACAAACAAACAAACAAACAAATGGCTGGAGGTGTGACTCAGAGGAAGAGTGCCCATGAGTTCAATCCCCAGTACCAAAAAAAAAGCGTGCACATTTATTTAGCATGGACATGTGCATGAGAAAGCTGTAAAAGATATGAAGCTCAAAGAAAGAATCACATGGTTGAAGCACATAGTTGAAGCTTAAATATTCTATTTTGGGGCTGGGGATGCAGCTCAGTGGTAGAGAGCTTGACTAGCATGTGTGAGGCTCTGGGTTCTATCCCCAGTACTCTAAAAAAAAAACCAAAATAAAACAAAAAACAACAAAAAATTCCTACCTGTTTCATTGGGGAGAAAGAAATGGAGGTAAGGCAAGCTAGAGGGGTAGCAAGTGACTTTTAGGGGAAAATGAAGGAGCCAGAAGCATAGATAAAGGCCTGGGACAGAATTTCTCTGTGCCCTGCTGGAAGTAGGACAAGTCACAGGAAGCAAGGGCAATATTTCACTGGGAACAAAAGCTGCCTTCCACAGGTAAAGTTTCCCAGGTAATCTCTCAAATGCATTCTAGAAGAACAAAGGAAAGCAGTGGCGGGCTTGGCGAGGACTTTTAGTCTCTTCTGTTTTTAATCTTCCCCGGTTCTTTGATGAGACTCCTAGGGAAGGGATTGAAGACAATCACTTTTCTTTTGGAGGAAGTTTCCTCCATCAGATAAGGGAAGGTTAGTGAGATCTTGATTCTGAGGCAGCTTCTCAGGCCTTCCAGTTTCCTTCAATTGGAAGTCCTTGGCAAGCATCGTCCTCTGGCATATGTTTTCAGAGCTCAGCATTAGTGAGTATTGATACCTAGGGCCATCTGGTTGCAGCCCGTCTTTGTCCTGCAGCAAACCCATCAGTGTGGGTAGCCCAGATGCCCACAGGGAAGGCTCTGGCTACTTCTAGAGTCCAGAAGTGTGTCTTCCTCCTTCTGTAACCCCCACATCCTTTTCTATTGATGTTTCCATTTTCTGGAGATTACCCAGCTATGGTTAGCAGAGTTGATCAATAGTCTTTACTGTGAGCATCAGGGTCTTCCTATTGTTGTTTTGGTCTGGTCATTTATTTTTCCTCTCTGAAGAGCGGCTTCCTTTCAGCTACTTGAGAACATACTGCAAGGACAAAGGTGGGCTCTCAGAATGACATGAGAATGGCTGGGTAGCAAGATAGGTCCAAGAGATAAATGTAATCCTGGCTTTTTTGCAAAAGCATAGAGACATGGTCACATCACCCTTGACAAGGGGATTAAATGTGAGGTTACCATTGCTGTAATCCCTAGAATTTCTCTGAGATTTGAAAAGATTTGAGAATGCAAAAAATTCTGGCTTATGAATTTGAATATTCCCTGAGCTTAGGTTAAAGATAACTTATAGGCAGGCAATATGAAGTCAAGAAAGGGGAAAGGCACCTGTGATAAGGAATTTATAAAGTGACAAACATGTACTAAGCAGCTACTATGAGTCCAACACTAGGAATGATGAACAGAAAGGGATTGAGATGAACAAAAAGGGATTCCTGACCTGAAGTTCTCAAGGAAATTAGAATGTATAATAGATATATGGACAAGGCACAGAGTAACCTTATCTGGAAAGGGAAGGACAACACAAAGTTCCAAGGGGGATGGTCATTCTGATCTAGGTCTTGAAGGATAACTAGAAAGTCACCAGTTGGGCAAAGGACATTCTGAGCATGAGAATTGTACATGGTACATAGAGACCCTAAGGCTGGACTGTGCAATGGAAAGGGGTTGGGGAGATGAGCGCACTAAGAATTCTAGACTTGAGTCCTTTAGGTGAAGGAGAATTAATGAGGGCTTTCAGCAATATGATCAAAATTGCTTTGTCTTAGTTTACAAAGCAGCTCCATGCCAAGTCTAGAAATAGAACTCATTTCTTGTTTTTGTCTAGTAACTCTTCACTCTGGTATGAAAGGCGATGGCTCTGTTAGGAGCGTAACTGAATTTTTCTGTATACATACTTGTCATATCTTTATTACTCATGGGCTGAAGAAGGGTTTTGGGACTTGTCCCACCTTTACAGGGGCATTTGGCTAATCCTTAGCATCATATAAAAGTGAAGTAAATTACAGAATTTTTAGGAGTGTAAGCAGTCTATTAGGGAGCAAAGGAGGAGAGAAGGAAAGTAATTATTTAATATTACTAATAAAGCATGTTTAATGGTCACTTTGAGTATGCTATACAACAGAGAGGGTGGCTTATTTAGTTTTTGAGTCTCAAATAAAAAATTTCCCATGTGCATCCTCTTAAAGGTCTTCAAAATAATGTGCTCATGAAATAGGGTGTTGTTGGGAAAACACTTTCCGATAATGGCACTCGGTCTGGGTAGTAGAAAAGAGAGCAGCTTTGAAAGCCAGCTGTGTTGTATATACCATCTTGGGAAAATTATCTCAGCCTTCAGAGCTCTGATTTGCTTGTCTGTAAGATGGGGATGAGAATACCTAGTTTACTGGAAGATTGCAAGCATTAAATACATTTTTTTTTTTTTTGCGGAACTGATGATGGAATCCAGGAGCATTCTACCTCCGAGCTATACCTCCAGCCCTATTTTTTATTCTTTATTTTGAAACAGGGTCTCACCAAGTTGCAGAATGCCTCACTGAGTAGCTGAGGCTAGCTGTGAACCCGGATCCTCTTGTCTCAGCCTCCCAAATACTGGGATTATAAGCGTGTGCCACCACGCCTGGCTTAAATACATTATTGAGCATTATTGATAGGGGTCATGGATGTGGTCTCTGGGATCAGATGATGTAACGGGTTGAAGAGTGTCTCACCAAAATTCATGTTTACCCAGAATTTAGAACGTGGCCTCATTTGGAAATAGGGTCTTTGTAGATTTAATTAGTTAAATTAAAATGATGTTATAGTCTATAATGACTAAAAACAAAACAAAACAAAACCCCAACAAAATACAAGTGTTGGCAAGGATGTGGAGAAATTGGAACCTTTATTCATTACTGGAATATAAAATGGTGCAGTTAAGAGGTCATGGTGACGCATGCCTATGACTCCAGTACTTGGGAGGCTGACAGGAGGATTGCAGGTTCAAGACCAGCCTCAGCAACTTAGCAAGAGCCTGTTTCAAAATAAAAAATAAAATAGGGCTGGGGTGTAGCTCAGAGGGAGAATGTTTCTGGGTTCATCCTCTAGTGCCAAAAGAAAAAAATAGTACAGCTTCTGAAAACACTATGGCGATTCCTCAGAAGTTAAACATAGAATTACATAAACAGATCAGCAACTCTACTCTTAGGTGCATACCCAGAAGGATTGAAAACAGGGATCTAAACAGATATTTACACACCAGTGTTCATAACCTCATTCACAAGAGGCAAAAGATGGAAGTAACCCAAGTGTCCATCAGCAGATGAATGGATAAACAAAATCTCTACATCCAGATAGTGGGATACTATTCTGTAATAAAAAGGAATGAGATTCTGATACATACTATAACATGGGGTGAGCCTTGAAAGCCATATGCTGAACGAAATAAGCCAGACATAAAAGGACAAGGATGAAATGAATTCACTTATACCAGGTACCTAGAACAGGCAAATTCATAGGTAAAGAAAGTAAAATAGAGGTGACCAGGGACTGGAGAAAGAGGGCAAAGGGCGGTTGTTGCTTGATGGGGCAGTGTTTCTGTTTAGGGTGATGAAATGTTCTGGAGATAGACATTGGTGATGGTTGCACAACATTGTGAATGTCATCAATGCCACTAAATTGTACAAATTGCTCCGAGTGGCAATGTTTTATATGTCTCTTACCACGATGGAAAAAAATGGGGTCATAATAGATTAGGGTGGGACTTAACTTCAATCAGTGGTGTCCTTATAAGAAGAGACACTCAAAGCTAGGCGGGGGGTGGGGGGCGGAATGCCTGTAATCCCAGCTACTTGAGAGGCTGAGACAGGAGGATTGTAGGTTCAAGGCCAGTCTGGGAAACTTAGGGAGAACCTGGGTAAAAATAAAAAAATAAAAAGGGCTGGAGGTATAGCTTGGAGGTAGAATGCCCCTGAGTTCAATCCCTACTAACACACACACACACACACACACACACACACACACACACTCTGAATACATACATACATTCATACATATTAAAAAATATTAAAAGGGTTGGGGGTGTGGCTTATGGTAGAATGCCCCTGGGTTCAATCCCCAGTACTGAAAAAAAAGAAAAAAGAGACTAGAGAGCTTTGTGTAAATGGAGATTTGAGCATTGGCTTCACCAGTGGAAAAATCCCAGCGTTTCTAGCAACTGCCAGAAGCTAGGAGACAGGCCTGGACCAGATTCGTCCCAATAGCTTCCAAAGGTAGCCATTCATGCCAACACCCACATTTTGTACTTCTAGCCTCCAGGACTGTGAGAGAATAACCTTTTGTTGTATAAAGCCATCCAGCTTGCAGTAATTTGTTACAGCAGTGTCTGGAAGCTAACACAGGTGGCCTAGGTTTAAATCCTAGCTCTGCCACTTACTCTCATGAATGTGGGTGAGTAACAAATTCTCTGAGTCCTGGTTTTTCCACCTGTAAAATGGTGATAATGATAAAAGTCTCCTTGGGTTATTAGGAAATTCAAAGGAGCTATCAACAAAAACTTTTTTTTTTTTTGGTGGCACTGGGGATTGAACCCAGGGGTGTTCTACCTCTGAGCTATACACCCAGCCCTGTTTTATTTTTATTTTGAAACAGTGTCTCGCTAGGTTGATGAGAATCTCACTACTTGCTGAGACTGTGAGCCTCCTGTCTCAGCCTCCCAAGTACTAGGATTACAGGCATGCACCATCACGCCTGGCTCAACAAAAAACTCTTTACATAGTACTTGGTAGATAGGAATTGCTTAATAAAGGAAAGTTATTAATGAGAACTGTGAGAATTAGTAACCTGGAGCAATGAGAACTGACTTAGCAATGTTGGCTTGGTAAGCTTCTCTTCCAGCAGGGTTTGTAAAGTAAATCCTTTTGGATTTACTTAAAAGTTACTTTCCCATTCTGATTGCTGGAAAAAAAAATGTGGGAGAAATGTGTGTTATTTGAGCTGGCATCACTGAAATGGATATGAAAGTTGAATGATTTCTCAGGCCCCGAGAGGCTGAGAGAAATCGACAAGCTCATCTTCTTTCTAACAACCTTCCTCTCTGATGCACCCACCCACACGCCCACGCAAGCTGTCACACTTAGGAGAGTCACAATCTTACATCGCAAGTGTGCTCCTTCTGTTTAGTGGCCTGGGCCAGGCACCTCAGCTGTACAGGTGTGAGCTGCCAGTCCAGGAGTTCTGCATGTATTATAGATTCTGCAGCAAAGGCCTACAAAGCCAGAGTTGCCTGTCGCAAGGCTAAAGATGGACCATGTTTGATTTAATTTGGTGATAAATGGGAAGAAACTATTTTTTTTTTATAAAGCTGTCCAATGCCTGTTAGGTACTACAAAAGGGAATTTAATCCAGAGGAGAGGGGGAGGCATTGGGAATGGAGTGGGAGGGGCAGCAAGAGTTGCTGTCTGTTGCCTCTAAGTAGATTAGCTGTTCTCTCCACCAACATGTCTATTAACATGGCCACCTCTTACAGGTGTTGTGTTAGGCTGGCTAAATGTGCGTGCTCCCTGGCACCTGCAACAATTTGTAGAGGTGAATCCACAGTTCTGCCCAGGCTGAGTTTATGTTCTTAGCGGTCTCTTTTCTTATTGGGCTTTATGATTTATAGGGGGTGTCAACACAGACCATCCAACACGGCACTCAGCACAGCCTTGTTGAGTTAGGAAAGGACTCCTTATCATCATATGGTAATCCCAAGTAATTTTTTTTGTGTGTGTGTTGCTTTCATATCGTTGAACCTGCACCATTTATATTCCTACCAACAGTGCACAAAGGTCCCAATTTCTCCACATAGGTTGCCTACCTTTTATTTTAAAATTCTGCATATAGGGTGCTATACTTTCTTTTTGTGGTTCTGAAGATTGAACTGGGGGCATTCTACCTCTGAGCTACATCCCCGGCTCTATTTTAGTTTTTATTTTGAAATAGGGTCTCACTAAGTTGTGGAAGCCCTCACTAAGTTGCTGAGGCTGGCTGGCCTTGAACTCGAGATCCTCCTGTCTCAGCTTCCCAAATACTGGGGTTACAATCATGTACCACCATGCCCGGCTCCTATTTTTTATTTGGAAACAGGGTGTCTCTAAGTTGCTGAGAGCCTCGCTAAGTTGCTGAGGTTGGCCTTGAACCTGCGATCCTTCTGCCTCAGTCTCCCAAGTACTGGGCTTATAGGTGTGTGCCGCCATGCCTGGCTGAGGGATCTATACTTTAATGTATGTATGTCTCCAAAATTCATACTTTGGAACTTCAATGCAAGGCGAGGTATGGGAGACTGAGCCTTTGGAGGCTTGTCCTCATGGATAGAAGGAACTGAGGGAGTGGGCTTGTCCACATTGCCCTTTCACCTCTTCTGTTTTGTAAGGACCCAATGCTGGTCTCCTCCTGTCTTCCATCATATGCTTATCTGGGAAGCAGAAGGTAAGTATTCATCAGACACCAAGTCTACCAGCACCTGGAGCTTGGACTTTCCAATCCTCAGAACTATGAGAAATAAATTTTTGTTGTTTATAAAATTATAAGCTAGGTGTGGTGGCACATGCCTGTAATCCTAGTACATGGGAGGCTGAGACTGGAGGATTGTAGGTTTGAATCCAACCTCAGCAACTCAGTGAGACCCTGTTTCCAAATAAAAAAAATAAAAATATAGGGCTGGGAGTGTAGCTTGGAGGTAGAATGCCCCTGGATTCCATCCCCATTACCACACACACAAACAAAAAAAATTATAAAAAGGTATTTTTTTTTTTAGCAGCAGGAACAGATTAAGACTGTTTTGTTGCAGGTACAATAGCTTTCTCATCAGGAATGTATACTTAACCAAGGTCAGCCACCCTAATGCACAAAATCATCACCTTTCTCAGTTTGGCCTTACAAGTAGGCACCCCTAACATTTGTAGGGGTATGGGACAAGAGTACTCTAGTACTTGGGAGGCTGAGACAGGAGCATCGCAGGTTCAAGGCCAGCCTCAGCAACTTAGTGAGGCCCTCCACAACTTAATGAGATCCTATTTCAAAATAAAAAATAAAATAGGGCTGAGGGTGTAGCTCAGAAGCAGAATGCCCCTGGGTTCAATTCTCAGTATCTCTCTCTCTCTCTCACACACACACACACACACACACACACACACACACACGTACACATGGGGACCCAGGACTATGTAAATATTTAAAAGTTATAAACTACTAAATCACTAAATCATTTTTTATCCTCTACCATGTCAAATATATCATCATTAACAATCAAATTTAAAAATCTGTGTAAAGCTGTGGTTTTCATATGACTAAAAGTTGGCAATATATCAAAGCCAACTGAGTTTAATTGTTATTGCTCCTGTCAGTGTTCTACTAATGGGCTAGAGGTGTTTGGATCAGCCATAAAGATGTACATAATTCATAAACATTATGTATTTATTCCATAACATTTCCTCCAGCTTTACTAAGGCATAATTGACAAATAAAAATTGTATATATTTACAGTGGACAATGTGATATTTTGATACATGCATACATCGTGAAATGATTAAATCAAGCTAGTTAACATACTCATCATCTCACATACTTTTAATTTTTTTGTAGTGAGAACATTTAAGATCTAATCTCTTAGTAATTTTCAAATATATAATACATTAGTTATACATAGTCATTATGTTGCGCAATATAATAGATCTCCGAAACGTGTTCTTCTTGTCTAACTGAAATACTTATTTTCTCGGATCAACACCTCCTTATTTCCCCCCACATTCACCAGCTCCTGATAACCACTTTTTTTTTTTTTTTTTGGTGGTGGTGCTGGGGCTTGAGCCCAGGGGCATTCTACCTCCGAGCTATATCCCCAGTCCTATTTTATTTTTATTTTTTATTTTTGCGGTACTGGGGATTGAATCCAGGGGCATTCTACCTCCGAGCTACACCTCCAGCCCTATTTTATTATTCTTTATTTTGAAACAGGGTCTCACTAAGTTGCAGAGGGCCTCACTCAGTAGCTGAGGCTGGCCTTGAACCTGCAATCCTCCTGTCTCAGCCTCCCAAGTACTGGGATTATAGGCATGCACCACCTCACCCAGGTTTTTACCTTCTATTTAAGGTTTCTGCCTTTCAAATTCTCCCAGCACTCTGATACAGTGCCTGTTGCAGAGGTTGGCAGTGACACAGTCCACAGGTCTTGACGACATTGGGACACTTGCCTTTGAGGGAGGAAGGCAGGGGAGTAGAGAGGCACTTCCCTGGGGCTGGAGTGGGGTTAGACATGGTGCTGTGCCGGTTGGGCAGGACCTTCTAGTCGGATGTCCAGTGCACACTCCTGAGGCTGCTCTATGGGGCTCTAAGATGAGTTCATACCAAATGTCAATTGCTTTTCCAATTAACATAGTGAGTGTTGGAAATGGTGTTCTGTTGCTGAAATCAGTGGCTTGTTGATTAGCTTGGATGCTAGACATGAACTCCTGGTGAAATGATAGCTATTTGTGAATTGTTTGCAATATTTTATTTATTTTTTATTACTATTATTTATTTTTTGTGGTACTGGGGGTTTAACCTGGGAGCATTCTACCAAGGAACTACACCCCCAGCCCTATTTTATTTTTATTTTGAAACAGGGTCTTGCTTGGTTAATGAGATTCTCACTACTTGTTGAGGCTGTCCTTGAACCTATGATCCTCCTGTCTCAGCCTCCCAAGTACTGGGATTATAGATATGTGCCACCATTCCCATTATTCATTCATTCGTTTGTTTATTTATGTATTTATTTATTTATTGTGGTACTGGAGATTGAACCCAGGGGCACTCTACCTCTGAGCTACACCCCAGCCCTTTTTTATTTTTTGTTTTGAAACAGGGTCCCACTAAGTTTCTGAGAGTCTTGCTATGGTCCTAAGGTTGTCCTTGAATGTGCAATCCTGTTGTCTCAACATCTCAAGTTGTGGGATTACAGGTGTGTGCCACCATGCCCAGCTTGTTTGCAATATTTTAGAGACTCACTAGCTTTCATGAGCAGAGAAGAAGGTGGTGAGGCTTATTTCCTTTATCCAGGGGAATGATCCCTAAGGCTTGATTTCGCAGGGGCCCAGAAGAAGCCACCCTAAAATATGCCCTTTAGTATATTATTTTTACCTAGAGGCAACTGAGAAAGAGCAGTTCAGGAAGAGTTCGCTGCCCTCCCCCATCTGTCCAAAAGCAGGGCTTAAATTTCCCATGAGAAGGGTACCCTCCTTGTACCAGGAAGAGGAGAGCAACTCTTATCGCTGGAGACAGGGAGTCGACAACAAGATGAATGTACATAAATAGGCCTTACTAAAATAACCCTTATCTTCCATTGGTTTCCCCCATATATTTCCTAGTCACCTTCCACAATTTATTGCCCCTAAGAGCCCAAACCCAGTTTCCTTTGTGTGGTCACGTCTCCACAATTTATCATCCTTTGTTAAAATGATATATAATTCCCCAAGTGTAAACACTTCTTTGGGCTTTTGCTTTTTTTCAATGAAGCCTCCATGCAAATACAAATATTAACATCAATAAAAATTGTATGCCTTTTTTCCTGTTCATCTTTTTTTTTTTTTTTGCCAGTTTGCAGGCCCCAGTGACTGAACAAAAGAGGGTATAGGAAAGGTTTTCTCCTCCTTTCCAGGTATTAAACAGTACTGTTTCCAGTGACAGGCCTGGAGGACTTCTGTGTTGCTGCCTGATGTCAGCTACAAGGTGGCAGGTAGTGACTGATTTTTCACCTGAAAGGTCCGAGAGCAGGACCCCTCCCAGCATATAGATCGATTTATAGCAAGCAGAATTTGGTCAGAATCTGGCTTCCCCTAGAATTTGGTAGTGAGGTTGTAGGGGTATTGAGAACCTGAGTCATATTTACCTTGGCCCGTTTTACTGTCATCTAGTGTAGGATATTCTAGTCTTTTCATTTGTAATATTTGGCAACATAAATTGTGTGTATATGTGATTGTGTGTGCATTCCTTATGATGAATTTTATATATGACTACCTTTTGTAACACTTTGGGGTTTAAAAAGTATTAGATTTTTAAAAAGTTGAAAACTGGAAAAAGAACCCTTAATTTCCTTTAACTTATAAATTTATTCTTCTAGGTATAATTCTAGAAGATTTTTAAATCCTAAAAGGCTTTTGTATAATAGTTGACTATATTCCCTTAGACATATTTAACTGAATTTACAAATTTAGTAGGTTCAATTTTCTTTCTAACACATGGGTTAGTCAGCTTTTCATTGCTGTAAGAAAACACCTGAATAAACAAGTTATAAGAAGGAAGGTTTATTTTTGCTCATGGTTTCAGAGGTTTCAGTCCATGGTGAGCTGGCTCTGTACTTTGGGGCCTGTGGCGAGGCAGAAAATCATGGCAGGGAGCAGGTAAAGAAAATGTTTCCCTCATGGTGGTGGGGAAGCAAAAGAGAGAAAGAAGAGGAGCAGAGGTCCTAATGTCCCCTTCAAGGTCACACCGCAATGACCTACCTTCCTCCCATTAGGCCACACCTCCTAAAGGTTTCACCACCTCCTAATAGTGCCACAGGCTGGGGATCATGCTGTCAATATATAGGCTTCTGGGGAATTGTTATAGTTATATATAGAATGTCCCTCAAAGAGCTCACGTAATAATGTTCAGAGCTGATATAATTAAGTCATGAGGGTTGTAATCTCATCAGTAGATAAATCCATTGTGATCGATTTACCATGGCCTGGGTGGTAACTGAGGCTAGGGGATATGGCTGGAGAAGGTGGGTCCCTGGTGAGTGTGGCCTTAGGGACTGTGCTTTTCTTCTTCGAATCCCCTTGCTTGCTTGTGTGTTCTCTCTCTGCTTCCCACCACCACGCTCTGAGCTTTAGACTCTGGTCTCACATGGACTGAACCCAGAATCCCTAAAAAACTGTGAGCAAATAAATCTTTCTTCCTCTAAGTTGTGTGGTCAGTCATTTTGGATTATATCATTGAGAATGTGGACTGAGACAAGGACATTCAAGATTCAAACCATAACACCATATCAACTATCTGAATAACAAATGAAACATTCCCAAACATTTAAATAGTGTTTATAATTCAAATAAATTAAATTTGCAAATATGGTAAATTTTAAGCCTCTCAAATGCTCCACAACTGTTGAAAATAGTGACTATTTATTTATTTATTTATTCATTTTTGTGGTCTGGGGATGGAACTCAGGGGCATTCTACCTCTGAGTTACACCCTCAGCCCTATTTATTTATTTATTTTTTTTGCAGTACCGGGGATTGAACACAGGGGCGTTCTACCTCCGTGCTACGCCCCTGGCCATATTTTTTATACTTTATTTTGAAACTGGGTCTCACGAAGTTAATATGAAACAGGGTCTTACTAAGTTGTGGAGGTCCTCACTAAGTTGCTAAGGCTGACCTCAAACCTGTGATCCTCTTGTCTCAGCCTCCCAAGGACTGGGATTACAGGCATGTACCAACCACCACGGCCACCTGAAAATAGTGATATTTAACTTAACAAATTTAACAACAAATATTTGTTGAACATCTAATATGTCTTTCCTGGGCTAGGTGCTTGAGCTTCATCTGGAGAAAATTGCATTTTTTTTCTTTTTTCTTTACTGGAGATTGAACTCAGTAGGGCTGTACCACTGAGCCACACCCCCAGCCCTTTTTATTTTGGGACAGGGTTTTGCTAAGTTGCCCAGGCTGGCCTAGAACTTGGGATCTTCCTGTGCCAGCCTCCCAAGAACTAGGATTATAGGTATGTGCCATCGGGCAGGCTTAGCATTTGCATTTTAGAAGGGAGATTGGTGTTGGATAGTCTTTGCTCCATAGGCTATGGAGAAGAGGAACTTCTGGTTTTGGGGAATTTCCTTCTGCACTTTGACCATGGCTATTGGGAATGTAAATGAATCCATCTACATCTCCAGCTGTATTCAAAACATTGCTGGTGGTGTAGACAGCGCCTGGAGCTTATTAGAAATGCAGTGTCTAAGAGCAGAATATACTGGGTCCGCCCTGTATTTACATTCAACTTTGAGACCACCAGCTCCCACAGCATCTTCCCCAGGCGCAGCTGGGGCTGTGCTCTTACAGGTGAAGACAATCCATTGGTGTCACGATTCCTCACTGGGGACACTCTCTGACTCTTGCTCTGGAGTGATCTACTTTTTCTATCAGTAGTTTTCAAATTTGATCCTGCACGAGCTTCATCAGGCGGTGCTGGGTTAGCCATGCAGATCCCTCTGAGAGTCTAATTCATGAGTTGTGGGGGTTGGATCTGGGAATTTGCATTTTAAACAAACAACTCAGGTGATGCCTAGGAAGGTGGTTTTATCTCACATTTTAGGAATCTAGTCCTTAATCTGTCCCATCCAGTCAGGGCATTTAGTGGCAAGGACAGCAAGACATGCCATGCCAAAGCCTGCTTGCAGCCTAACAAAGAGGAAAGGCTGGGATGAGACTGGTAGAGTGTAAAGTCCTTGTTATTTACAGACTGAATCTTCTGCCTGTTTGTCTGTTAAGGAAATACAATAACTTCACGTTTCAGTGTTGGTTTAAGGCATGTAATTGGAAGTTATGTTTACCACCTGGGTATCTGTTTTACTCTCTGCAAGAGGAATGTGATTTTATTTTTCCACCAGCCCGGCTCCCTCCCTCCATCTATTTCCCGCCTGCCCTTGGGACCCACCCTTGGGCTTGTGGCAGTTTCTGGAGTCTGGGGACTGGCTGCTGACTGCAGCAGGTGAAAGCCTTGCCGGTGGTTGGTAGGAAAGGAGATGGGATTGCATCACTTTTTCAGTCTCTTCTGAGTTATTACAGACAGCGAAATCATTGGCTGTGGGGAATTAATGAAATATGATGAGCCCAGAACTGATAAGAAAATACCTGTCCGAGATTTTCTGGAAAGGAAGGCCGTAGATGGCATTTCCAGTTTGCTATTTCTGCATGGTTTTGGCCAGTGGGGCTGCTGAGACAATCAGCGTAAATGTAGTCTCACTCTAGATTACACCAGCATGCAGGTATTCGTAGAGTACAGGTGGATTAAAGCATCCTGTTGGGTGGGGCTGTTCCTGAGCGCATTTGAGTGAAGAAGCCTGGATCATTCATGCTGCAATTTTGAAGTTTGTGGCTATTTCTTAGGCTTGGGGTGTCTTTAGGAAAAAAAATGTTGAGTATTCCAGAATGTGTGTTGTATTAGAAGCGTGATGAGTATAACCGTGTGTGAAGTAGCAGTTCTTTTACCTAAGGAGGGGACCCGGCAGAACAAAGACCACCAGGAAGTGTGTGTGCGTTGGTTGTACAGGTTGGCACAACGAATCCATTTTATTAATTATTGCTTGCTAATTAAGCAAAGTCCTAACATCCTGTCTCCCTAACATTGGGCTGAGATAGTCACCTGGGCCTCTGTGTGTGTGTGTGTGTGTGTGTGTGTTTGTGTTTGTGTGTGTGTGTGTGTGCATGCACGCACGCGCACACGTGCGCATAGGGTGCTGGGATTAAACCCAGGGGCACTCTACCACTGACCTACATTCCCAGCTCTATTTAAATGTTATTTTGAGACAGAGTCTGGCTAACTTGCTCAGGCTGGCCTGGAACTTGCTATCCTCTGTCTCAGCCTCTGTCTCAGTCACTGGGATTTCAGATGTGTACCTCTGTACCTGACTCACCTGTGCCTCTTGACACCTGCCCTGCATGCCTTTTTTCCTAGTGAGAAAGTCAGTGTTTTCTGGAAATGCCTGAAATGGTCACATCCGGAGATATCCTCAGGCAGCAGGGAAAACCTCTCCTGTCGCGCATTGTTTGGACACCTCTGCTCTTTCCTTCCTTGTAAGCCCTAAATGATGCCTTGGCCTTCCCCTGGATGGATTCATTGTGTTGATTTAAGCCAATGTGGCAGAAAATCTGATGTCATCTGTGGCTGCTACACTGAGATTCAGAGAAGCCGCCATTAACCCTTACAAGGGTCCTGGCAAAGGCACCGTGGCCTTTCCACGACTCTGCTGATCGACACCGCGCTGAGAGTCAGGTTTCTGTGCTGCGTTTAACATTTGTTGCTCACTGGCCAAGGAGTTCTGAGTTGTGCCATTCAGTAAACACACCTTTGCGGAGCCCCCCAAGGTATCAGACAAGTAAATAAAGCTGGCCAGGACCATCCATCACCTCCTCAATATCTAGGTGCCATAGGGATCCCACCAGCCTGCAGGAAACTTTTTGACCCATGAGTTCTGGGGAAGCAATTCTGCTTCTAAGGAAGTGTGGTCCCTCCAGCTGCTGGCGGGTTTCAGAGTGAAAGGCTCACTGTCCGAGCCATGGCCATGAGCCCTTGGAGGGGGTCAGCCCTTGGGTTTTGTCATGGACAGTGATGCTATGGGGCAGTTGCTATGGTAACAGGAGTTTCTTACACTATTGGACAAATATCTTAGGACCCATCTTAGATGTCAGGAGCAGGGCCCCCAAGTCTGATCTCTTTCTTATATTGACATTTTTGGATTCCCTCAAAAGCTATTTTTTTTGGCATATGAAAGACAATTCTGAAGTTTATTTAAGCTTTATGAATTAGCATTTTTTTTTGTGTACTGGGGATTGAACCCAGAGGCATTCTACCTCCGAGCTACACCCCCAGCCTGATTTTATTTCTTATTTGGAAACAGGGTCTCGCTAGGTTGCTGAAAGCCTCACTAAGTTGCCGAGGCTAGCTTCGAAACTGTGATCCTCCTGTCTCAGTCTCCCGAGTACTGGGATTACAGGAATGTGCCACCGCGCCCAGCTGAATTACCATTTTATTTACTGAAATTATGAATTCAGAATCTAGATCCTTCTTAAGTTGTTAAGTGCAGTGTGAGAATCTAACTATTTTAGTAATCATTCTAGAGTGATTTAGCAGCCATTTTAAAGGGGCCTTTGAATTATGTGTGCTCTAATACATAAACTTAGTTTAATGAACTATTTTATGTAATTTTTTTTGGTAGTAGGGATTGAATTTAGAGGTGTTCTACCTCCGGGCCCTATTTTAGTGTTTTGTTAGTTTGTTTATACATTTATTTATTCATTTTTTGCGGAACTGGGGATTGAACCCAGGGGCATTCTGCCTCTGAGCTACACCCCAGCCCTTTTCTTCCTTTCTTTCTCTCTCTCCCTCCCTCCCTCCCTCCTTTCCTTCCTTCCTTCCTTCCTTCCTTCCTTCCTTCCTTCCTTCCTTCCTTCCTTCCTTGGTGCTGGGGATTGAACACAGAGGCATTCTACCTCTGAGCTACATCTCCAGTCCTATTTTTTTTTATTTTTTATTTGGAAACAGGGTCTCGCTAAGTTGATGTGAGCTTCACTGAGTTGCTGAGGCTGGCTTTGAACCTGTGATCCTCCTGTCTCAGCCTTCCAAGTACTGGGATTATAGGCGTGCACCACCATGCCTGGAAAGTCTTTATTTTTTGAAACAGTGTCTCACTAAATTGCAGAGGCCTCACTAAGTAGCTGAGGCTGGCCGTGAACCTGCGATCCTCCTGACTCAGCCTCCCAATTACTGGTTTTTGTTTTGAAACAGAGTCTTGCTAGGTTGCTGAAAGTCTCACTAAATTACTGAAAGTCTCATTAAGTTATTGAAGCTGGTCTTGAACTTGCGATCTTCCTATCTCATCCTCCCAAGTACTGGGATTACAGGCATGTACCACCATGCCTGGCTTATTTTACATATCTTAAACTCCATTTATAATTTTTTTTTGTACTGGGGACTGAACCCAGAGGTGTTCTACCTCTGAGCTACACCTTCAGCCCAATTTAATTTTTTTTTATTTTGAAATAGGGCCTCACTACGTTGCTGAGGGCCTCACTAGGTTGCTGAGGCTGGTCTCGAACCTGTGATCCTCCTGTCTCAGCCTCTTAGGTACTGGGATTACAGGCGTGCGCCACCACGCCCGGCTTGTACTTATAAATTTAACACGTTACCTTTCCTTTTTAAGGACTTAAATGCTATGACAAACCTTTCTAAGCAGTGAAGTAATTTTCATAAATCTAATAAACATATGAACATGGTGGACTTTAAGTACTCTTAAATGTCCCAAATAGTGTACCAGCACTTAGTACATTTGCAGCTGAAAATCATAAGCCTGGATCAATTACTCAAGCACACTTTCTAAATTGGAGTTACGGAGCTGGACTGTTACTCTAATTGGCCATATAATTTTACGTGTTGCAGAATTTTAAAACATCAAATATGTCAGCTGACTCCCTAGCACAAAAATATCAGCAGTTTCTACATTAAATTCTAACTGTTCCTGAAATGGCAAGGTGCCAATCCCTGAGCAGGCAGCTGTGCACTTCACACAAGTTTGGGGAAATGTTCTTAGACCCTTAATTCATGAAGGCAGGGGAGTCCAGGCGGCACTGGGAGAGCCATCTTGTTGTCATCCCTGGTGGAGCATGTGGAGCCCTATGGACAGTCACTCCAGGACCCCGTTCGCTGTTTCACAGAGTCCCTTGTTCCTCCATGGTAGACATCTATGGTCTTAACGAAGTCTGACATGTCTACCAGGGTGATCCATTGATTAGATTTTGTATTTCTTGGTCTCTTAAGGTAAAAGAAATGTCTTTTAAATCTATTTCCAAAGGACATTTGAACTGAAAGTAACCTGTATTCTGTGTCACGCAATGTTGATCTCTTAGGACCACACAACTCTTACAGGTATTAAAACGTGACCTGACACCTACACATCTCTTGGCTTTGCCTCATTATTTCACTGAGTTGACTGACAACTGATGCTTTGGCCACAACTTCCATTCTATTGACACATCCCAATTAAAATGGAATAATATCAGGCATATAATAGCATGTCCCTGATGTAGTGCCTGGAACCCAGTAAATGCCCAGTTAATGGTGGTTATTATTATTTGAGATTTATGAACAGGATCCCCAAGCCATTAAGAGGACCCAATGGTTACACTAAGTCTTCAACAAATGCTGAAAACTAGCCTAGGTGTAAAAAAGAAGGGATAGCCCCTGAATGGTGGGCGTAAGAACTTGACCAGAAAATGGGAATGACAAAAAGGGAGAAAAACAGGCAGAAAAACCACCTATAACTATATAGTGATATTTATATTTAGTAAAATATTTTCAGCTTCAGCTTACACACAAAAAAAACCAGCGAGGCATCCCGTTGAATACACGAATGTGTCACCACGGGGAGATGGTGATTCACAGAGAGATTTTCTTCCTAAAGAAATGGAGCCTCGCCTATTCAAAAGCAGTTCCATTTACTGCAACCCTGCATTGAACAGAGCACCTTTAAAGGGCTACTATTAGAAGCAAGATGATTATCTTCAGCATTTAGATGGCGTGCTGACTGGGGCCACGACTCTGGGGCACTTAGGCGCGCCCATTATCAATGTACAGTATGATCTCTGGGAGTTTAAAAATAGCATTTGCCACCTTTCATGGCTTCCCGTGTGTGGGCCGTGACTGTGCTCAGAGGAGAATGCCCGGCGCCCTGCAGAGAGAGCTGCTGTATTGGAGTCTTGCTATCCTGGTGACCTTAGGGGTCTAAGCTGTAGGACCACCCTGGAGCTGTGGCCCTGTCCTAACAAAATCTCTGGAGACCACAGGTAAACCAGAGCTCAGGGGCAAGCAGCATCCTAGGGACCTGGTTGTTCCAATCATGACATTTGGGCAGATTGTTATCTTTTCTAGCTTAGTTAGGGACGTTGTATGATTCAGAATTCTGAGCTTTTTGTTTTTGTTTTTGTACTGGGGATTGAACCCAGGGGCATTCTACCTCTGAGTTATACCCCCCAGCCCTATTTTATTTTTTTTTTTATTTTGAAACAGGGTCTCACTAAGTTGAGGTTGGCCTCGAACCTGTGATCCTCCTGTCTCAGCCTCCCAAGTACTGGGATTACAGGTATGTGCCACCATGAGCAGCTTTTTTATTTTTTTTAAGGCTCAGTTTAGTTTAATAAGCATATTTGGAGCACCTACTATGTTCAGGACTTTACACTGGGTTCTAGAAATATAAAGAGGGATAAGACTTTCTCTGCCCTCTGGTGGGTCAGGGGTGGGAGAGAGACACATAGCAGGGTCCTTTATATGTGATCCCTTAATTCTTCTCAGAGTCTCAAATGCAAACACAAATACTTACAGGCACCAGGCACGTTATGTGAATGAGATAAGCAGGCTTCTTGGGGACCTTGTCACTTAGAGATAATATATCCCATCTTTTTTGTTGTCATTGTTTTTCTGGGCATTGAACTCAGGGACATTTACCTCTGGGCTGTACCTCCAGCCCTTTTTACTTTTTATATTGAAACAGGGTCTTTTTAAGTTGCTGAGAGTCTCACTAAATTGCTGAGGCTGGCTGTGAACCTATGATCCTCCTGTCTCAGCCTCCAAAGTGCAGGGTTACAGGCGTGCCACCACGCCTAACTAACATATCCCATCTTTTGTGGTGGACTGACTTGGCTCCAGATGTTGCCAGAAAAGAATGCAGTCCTAGCATTGCCAGATCTTTCTGTTTCTTAAAAAGAAGTCTGAGATCTGAGGTTTTATGTGAAATATTCCAGATTTTCAATGTTGAGAACCACGCAGGCCAAGCCCCAGTATATCTGCAAGCCAAGTGTGGCTTGGAGCCAGCAGAAACCCCCCTCACCTCTCTGTGTAGAATATGATAGAAGGATGCCACATTTTGCTCAGTTCTTTTGTTATTGGACAAGATCTCCCTTTTTGACAGGTTTCAGCACTTGTTAGACTAGTTTTCCTAATAGAATAGTTTCAGACTTGAACAGATAGTTTCAGAGGTGAAAGGTTTCTGGAGGCCATTGCTTTGGACTAAGCTCCTGTCTTGGGGGCCCAACAGACCAGAGTCAATATCAAAATGGAGTCACTCATGCTAAAGATCCACATCACCAAGCTAAAACTAAGTGGCTTGTCTGACCAGTTAGAGAAATCAGGATTAGAGAGAGATGAAAGCCAAATTTCCAAGCAGGCCAGTTTAAATTGGCATGACAATGAAGTTCCCTCTGACTTAATCTTTACAGAAAAAAAGGTCACCTGATGCTGGGGATGGAACCCAGGGGCGTTCTACCTCTGAGCTACACCCCCAGCCCTATTTTTTATTCTTTATTTTGAAATAGGGTCTCACTAAGTTGCGGAGGGCCTCACTAAGTAGTTGAGGCTGGCTGTGAACCTGGATCCTCTGGTCTCAATCTCCCAAGTACTGGGATTACAAGCATGCGCCATCACACCCGACTTATTATTTTATTTTGAAACAGGGTCTCACTAAGTTGCAGATGGCCTCACTAAGTTGCTGAGGCTGGCCACGAACCTGCAATCCTCTTGTCTCAGCCTCCCAAGTACAGGTATTATAAGCATGCGCCACCACGTCCAGCTCCAATCTGCCTTTTGTTTCTGTTTTTTTCAGCTTTTCTCTGTCTATAAAACCTATTCTCCTCTGCTCAGCTCGCGGAACACTTACTCTATTTTAAGGAATGAAGTGTTGACCAATTCTATAATTGCAAATACATCCAACTAAGGTCTTTAAATGAAATTGTTCTTTTGTCCTTTGACACTGGATGCTTAGACACATTTGTATGGATACTGGATGACACTGGCTGGGGATACTATAGAAGGTGTGCAAACAGGAGAATCTTCCAAGGGCAGTGATGAGCAGAAGAGAGATGAGCCAGGAGAAGGTGGAAGCCAGGGCATGGTTAGTTCAAGGAGGCCTGAGCAGAGACGCGGAGGCAGGGCTGAGTCGCCATGCTATTGGAGCTCTGGGCAGCAGGTAAGTGTTCCCAAAGGGACGGCCACCACAATTGTCACTGTACACTGCAAACAGAGTCTGGCGTCTGTGACTATCTAGACCTGTGCTGTGCAGTATAATAGCCACTAGGCATATGTGACCATTTATGTTTAAAATAATTTAAATGAAATGAAATTAAAATTTCAACAGCTGGGTAACATTGTCCACATCTTAAGTGCTGAATGACTGCAGGTAGTGAGTGGCCTCTGAATTGGAGAGTGCAAAGAATATTTCCACCCTCATAGAAAGTTCTGTTGGACTGTGAAGATCTACAGAGTTTCTTGCATTCATTACTGCCCTATGTCCCCTTCACTGAGACAACTGGACCCAGCCTCTATTCTTTGTCCTCAGAAAGTTTCCCAAGTCCGGTGACTTTAAGGTCCCTTCCAAATCTTGTGTTCTTTGAAAAGGGAAGATGTATATGCTAGGAGATGTTTTGGCTGAGACTGGCCCCAAGGTGGCCCCCCATTCTTTCTTTAATTAATTACTTAATTAATGAAATTTTTTTGGTGGTACTGGTGATTGAACCCAGGGCCTCATGCACACTAGGCAGGCATTCTATCACCGAGCTACATCCCCAGGCTTTATTTCTTTAATTTAAAAAATTGTGGTAAAATACACATAACCCCAAACTTGCCATTTTAGCCATGTTTCAGCATACGTGTCAGAGGCAGTATGTACATTTATGTTGATGTCACTAGCCTCCGTCACCACCATCCATCTCTAGGACTTCCTCATCTTCCCAAATGGAAACTCTATATCCACTACACAACTATCCATCTCCCCCACCCAGTCCCTGGAAACTGCCATTCTCCTCTTGTCTTTATGAGTTTGACTCTTCTAACAACCACATTTGAGTGGAGTCATCGTGGTTTGTCTTTTTGTGCCTGGTTTATTTCAGTTAGCATGATGTCTTCAAGGTTTGTCCACATTCAATCCATGTAGCCTGTGACAGGATTTCCTTCTTTTTATTTTTCATTTATTTTATTTTATTTTTTTTTTTTGTGGTACGGGGATGGAACCCAGGGGCATTCTACCCCCGAGCTACACTGCCAGTGCTAGTCTTTTATTTTGAAACAGGGTCTCACTGAGTTGCAGAGGGTATCACTAAGTTGCTGAGACTGGACTCCAACCTGAGATCCTCCTGTCTCAGCCTCCCAAGGACTAGGATTACAAGTGTGCACCACCACGCCTGGTTTGATTGCCTTCTTTTTAAGTGTGGAACAATATTCCATTGTGTGTCTCTACCCCATTTTGTTTATCCACTCATCTCTCGATGAGTACTTGGCCTGCTTCTACCTCTTAGCCTCTGTGAATAAGACTGCTATGAACATGGGTGTACAGATACTTCTTTAAGACTCTGCTTTCAATTCTCTGGGCAGTATACCCAGGAGTGGAATTGCTGGAACGTATGGTAATTCTGTGTTTTATATTTTGAGGAACCACAGTGCCACCCATAGCAGTTGTGCTATTTAACATTCCCACCAGCAATGTATAAGGATTCCAGTTTCTCCACATTCTTACCAACACTTGTTATTTCTTCCGTGTGTGTGTGTGTGTGTGTGTGTGTGCGCGCGTGCGCGCATGTGTGTGTTTAGTAGTGGATATCCTGATGGGTATGAAGTAGGATCTCATTGTGATTTTGACTTGCATTTCCCTAGTCACTAGTGATGTTGAGTATCTTTTCAAGTGCTTATTGGCCAAGGTGCTTTTATGGACTATCAAAGACTAAAAGGAGAAACGCTGCCGTTTTTACAAGGTTGACATGTTTTGATGTTTTTGTTTTATTTTCATTCTATTCCTTTGGAGTGGGGCCTTTTACTTTACCTTGAGGACAGGCTGTTGCCAATTTATTTATTTATTTATTTATTTATTTATTTTGCAGTACCGGGGATTGAACCCAGGGGCATTCTACCTCTGCGCTACACCCCCGGCCCCATTTTTTATACTTTATTTTGAAACCGGGTCTCACGAAGTTGTGGAGGGCCTCACTAAGTAGAGAGAGAGAGACAGAGAGAGAGAGCGCTGAGGCTGGCCGTGAACCCAGATCCTCCGGTCTCCGCCTCCCAAAGTACTGGGATTACAAGTGTGCGCCACCACGCCCAGCTATTTATTTATTTCTAATAATTGTTTGCTTTTTTTATTGGTGAATTGTAATCATACATCTTGATGGGTTTCAGGGTGGTAGAAGTATACATGCACACATCAGTCCATTTATTATTTTTGGTACTGGGAATTGAACCCAGGGGCATTCTTCCTCTGAATTACACTCACAGCCCTTTCTATTCTTATTTTTGTTTGTTTTTTTAACATTCTTTTATTGGTGCATTGGAGTCTTACATTGCAATGAATATCTATTTGATGTTAACATACATGCACACAACTCTTAGTGTCCCCCCCGCCTCCCTCCACCTGTATGAAGTACCAAGAATGATGTTGGTATATTCACACATGTACATATTGTTTATGATAGTAATTCCACTAATTCACTTCTTTCTTGCCCTCCCCCTTCCCTTCTATCACTTCCCTTGTTCCGCTGAGGGTTCTCCATTATCAACCAGAGTCCCTTGTGTGACCCTACTACTCCTTAGGTTGCATATATTAATGAAAACATATGTCCTTTCTTTTTTTGTGATTGGCTGATCTCACTTAACATAATGTTCTCCAGATCCTTCCACTTTCTTGCAAATGATGTTATTTTGTTCTTCTTTATTGCTGAGTAGAATTCCATTGTGTGTATTTCCTACAATTTTGTAATCCACTCATCTGTTGATGGACACCTAGGTTGGTTCCATAATCTGGCCACTGTGAATTGTGCTGCTATAAACATGGGTATACATATATTACTGTAGTTTTCTGGTTTCAATCCCTTTGGTTTGATACCCAGTAATGGTATAGCTGGATCATATGGTGGGTCCATTCCCAGTTTTCTGAGGAATCTCCACACTGATCTCCATAGTGGTTGAACTAGTTTGCAATCCCGCCAACAGTGTAGAAGAGTCCCGATTTCCCCACATTCTTGCCAACATTTGTTGTTGTTTGACTTCTTAATGATTGCCATTCTAATTGGGGTTAGATGAAATCTTAGAGTAGTTTTGATTTGCATCTCTCTGATTGCTAATGATGTTGAACATTTTTTCATGTATCTGTTGGCCATTTGTATCTCTTCTTTCGTGAAGTGTCTATTCATTTCAGTTGCCCACCTCTTGATCGGATTATTTATTTTCTTAGTGTAAAGCCTTTTAAGTTCTTTGTATATCCTAGATATTAGACCTCTGTCAGAGGGATAGCTTGCAAATATCGTCTCCCATTCTGTAGGCTTTCTCTTTAGGCTCTTGATGGTTTCTATGTTTTTGCGTCTATGTTCATTAATGATATTGGTCTGTAATTCTCTTTTCTTGAAGTGTCT
>PVJS01007484.1:39155-56232 GCA_004027185.1 Glis glis | reverse complement strand
GAAATGAGCCTGTGAACTAGGTCGGTTACCTTTAACGATGTAATATCTAATCAGAGACTTGAAGGAGGTTCCTTGGTATTTTCAAAGGATGCTAGCTGGGTGTGGTGGCACACATTTGTAATCCCAGTACTTGGGAGGCTGAGGATCCGGGTTCGCGGTCAGCCTCAGCTACTTAGTGAGGCCCTCCGCAACTTCGTGAGACCCAGTTTCAAAATAAAGAATAAAAAATAGGGCTGGGGGTGTAGCTCAGGTTCAATTGCCCCTGGGTTCAATCCCCAGTACTGCAAAAAAAAAAAAAAAAAAAAAGGAAAAGAAAAAAAAGGAATGCTGTATCGTTACATTTTTTACTTTTTTTTCCTATGTAAGGCAGAAATGTTACATAGATTACAACAACCTTGAACTGAATGTATTTTGTAATTTGTTTGGAGGGAGGGCAGCAGGTACCCCTCACTGCTGAGTGCTTTTCGCTCTGCCCTTGGCCTGTGGTTGCTGCCTGGAGGAAAGTTTGGTCAGAATCCATGTGTTGACACTGAGCACCAAGGAGAGGACCTTACTCTGGTCAGAAAAGAGAATGAAGAAAGAAGAGCTCCCTGAGGTAGAGGAAGCAGCACCTCTTGGGAGCTTTCATTAGCTTTTTACCTTAATCCAGACCTAAAACAGCAGCTGTATCTGGGCTTCTCTCTTTAGAACTTCCCCCCAAGACACCCTCCAGGGTGCAGTTCTCGACCCTCCAGGGGTCTGGTCATCCTGGTCTTTTTCTTATTGCTGATGAGCTGTCTGCTAATACCTGCCTTAAACCTTGGTTCCTGAGCTTCAACCAATAGCCATCCTTTTTGCAATAGATGAATTGCTTATTAGAAGAAAAAGAGTGATAACTCTATCTATCCAGATAATTCAGATAATGAGAGCAGAAATGATTCTTTTTTTTCCTACTTCCTCAAAATTGATGAGTGTGGGTGCTCTCTTCAATTTCCATCTTCCTTTAGAGGGACCACTACTTTTGATCTTACGGTTTCCCGTTGATAGGCACAGACATTAATGAGCATGCACATAGCTATAACAACATATAATGTATGTGCATCACACACACACACACACACACACACACACACAATTGCTCAAAAGAAAATCAGAACTGAATAATTAATGAAAAGGAAGTTCAGTGTACCCATAATGCAGGGAATTATTCCCTTGGTACTCAATTATCCTTAATTCTAATTTCAATCCTTGTATAAGATGGGGAGAGGTGGATAGATAGCGAGGGTTATCCTGGATCAGAAACCACGTGTGGGTTTGCTTTTCTGAAATTCACCTCAGAGAACCTGAGGGGGCCTGAGGGCCAGGTTAGCTGGGGGAGACTCTGCTGGGTCCTGGGGCATCCTCTCCCTGGAGTCGCTGCTTCTGGTCACCCAGCCTCAGCCTTGCAGTGGCTGCCTAGTAATAAGTGTGCTCCCAGTAATGTCTGTGGAGATATTATTATGGATTAAATTCCTTATCTACATTTTCATTTGTCTTACAACAACCCTTTGATATAGTCTCATTTTCTTTGTTTGCTTTATAAGTAAGAGAACTGAGATTATGAAAGAATAAGTTGTCACCCACCCCCAGCCCCGGTTAGGAAGTGTCAGAGGGCCATCAATTCCGCATTCCCTGCGAGCCCCTCACTTCCCTGTGAAGGAGCCAGCGTGATCCATGGGTCCTTCCAGGGAGCCTATTCCTCACCCCTTCTCCCAAAGAGTAGCTTTGTGTTATTTGAAGAGGCTTTGAAAAAGGAAGCAAGATGACACAGAGGAATCAGGAAGCCATGGCAGGGATGGGGGACAGTGGAAAGATGCCAGTCTAAACGAGCCCATGCTGTCGAGCAGTCATCTCTCAAGGGCTTGCTTCAGTGTCGTTGCACTGAACAAATATTGGTAAGTAAATAAACCCAAAAGGATAACGTCAGAGTTTTTGTTTGTTTTGTGGTTTGCAGTACTGCAGATCAAACCCAGAGCATCGTGCATGCTAGGCAAGGATATACCACTGAGCTACACCCCCGCCCTTTCGTTTTGTTTTGTTTTTGTAAAATGTTAAGCACTTGTCAGCTCCAAAATTAACTGGTCTCATACAGGTTGAGTATCCCTTATTGGAAATGCTTGGGACCAGAAGTGTTTCAGATTTTAGATTTTTGTAGATTGGGGATTTTTTTTTCAAATCTTGGAATATTTACATATACATAATGATCCATCTTGGAGATGAGACCCAAGTCTAAATTTGAAATTCATTCATATTTCATGTACACTTTGCACACATAGCCTGACGGTGATTTTGTACAATATTTTTAGTGTGCTGCATTTTGACTGTGACCCATCACATAAGGTCAAGTGTGGAATTTTCCACTGTGGTGTCATGCTGTGAATCAAAAAGGTTCAGATTTTGGAGGATTTCAGATTTTCAGGTATGGGATGCTTAACCTGTACATGTGTGGCCACTTCCACTAATTGCCAGATACCTTCAGGAGTGGATGGGAGGCAGAACAGTATTAGTCTTGGAAATTTACTTGAAGACAAAAGAAAAACAATTCTTCCCATCTCTTCCCCCAACTGTTTAATTTGGTCAACTTGTCTTACATGCTGTCAGTCAAGGCTGATAATACCATCCTGTGACAACTTAACTCTTAAAACAAATTCTGTTCAGCAACTTCTTTTTCCTATTAAGGGATCTTTCTTTCTTTAATGAGACCTGTGTTCCCACACCAAGGCATGAAATTATGAACCAGAATTATAAATGCCCGTTTTATCAGAAGAAGGTTCTAGAATATGTGTATATACTTTAAAGCTTCCCAATTAATTCCAATACAGGTAGACCAGTACCAGACCACAGAATGCTGTCTGAGACACCCTTATTTTTATTAATGAAGAAACTATGGCCCAGAGCAGATAAGAAGCTTGTCAAGGGTTTTGCAGTTCCTTATCTAAGCTCCGGGTGCTGAAAATAACCCAGATAGAAGCCAGAGGAAAAGCCGGGCATGGTGGTGCACGCTTGTAATCCCAGTACTTGGGAGGCTGAGGCAGGAGGATCGCAGGTTTGTGCCCAGCCTCAGCTACTTAGTGAGGCCCTCTGCAACTTAGTGAGACCCTGTTTCAAAATAAAGAATAAAAAATAGGGCTGGGGGTGTAGTATAGAGGTAGAATGCCCCTGGGTCCAATCCCCAGTACCACAAAAAAAAAAAAGAAGAAGAAGAAGCCAGAGGAAGTGCATTGGCACAGCCCACCCGAGCCATCCTTCCGGGGCACAGCACAGTATAAGAAGGGAGGGCGGACGTGTGTCTGCAGGGCACAGGGAGACTGTCCTGCACAACTTCTCCAATCCGCCCACTGTCACCCATCTTCCCCAAGGCTTTCTATCTGCCACTCTAAATCTGATGTGAAATTTCCTAGTGGTCCCCAAGATCGAATATATCACTTTAGCATCATGTGAGCTCCGTCCTGGTCTGGCCCCTGCTTGTCACCCTCATTTTACTTTCTATCACGCTCCCTCTTGGGAGCCACACCAAACCTCACCTGTGTTGGAACGCAGAGTCGTCACAGCTGTGTCCTCGCCGGTGCCAGTCCCTCCACCTGGAATGCCAGGCCCTCCTCCACTTCTCCGGGCACTCCTACAGCACCGGTGCCTCTCCTTTACTGCCCCCAGCATTGGCTGGTGATTCGTCCAGTGGTCATCTGGAGATTGCCCATGAATCCAGGCAGCACGTCCATCTTGTGTGGACATGGATAACTGCCGTTTTGACTGGGGGCAGGGAGGAGGGGAGAAGGACAAAAACCCTGACAGTGGGGTTAAGAGGAGTGGGAAGAGAAGAGCTAAAATCAGCCATTAGAGACAGTCCATTCAATACGTTTCACCATAAAGAGGAGCAGAGAAGCAGAATAGGATTTTTTGTCTGGGACTGGAAGGTCAAGGAAGGTTTTAAAATTTTGCTTTTTTAAGCCAGGCATGGTGGTGCACGCTTGTAATCCCAGTACTTGGGAGGCTGAGACAGGAGGATCCGTGTTTGCGGCCAGCCTCAGCTACTTAGTGAGGCCCTCTGCAACTTAGTGAGACCCTGTTTCAAAATAAAGAATAAAAAATAGGGCTGGGGGTATAGCCCAGAGGTAGAATGCCCCTGGGTTCAATCCCCGGTACTGCAAAAAAAAATTGGTTTTTTTTTGCTTTTTTTAATGTACTAGGGATTGAACTACGGGGCATTCTACCTCCATGCTTCACTCCCAACCCTTTCTATTTTTTTATTTTGAAACAGGGTTTCGCTAAGTTGCTGAGGCTGGTCCCGAACCTGAGATCTTCCTATCTCAGCCTCCCAAGTGCTGAGATTAAAGGTGTGTGCCACCACACCCAGCTAAGATTTTGGTTTTTAACAGAGAAATAGCAGTAGGGTTGTAGGCCATGGGCGTGGTGTGTGGGGCTGGGGCTGGGGCGATGGCTGAGTAGGATGAGTGGCTGGATGTATAAGGAAGGGCCAGTCTTGAGGCAGCGTGGGCAGCCATCTGTGGTAACAGAGAGAAGGTGAGGTACCCAGGCTCAGATGCTGGAGGTGGGTAGAGGTGTTGGAGCCTGAGGAACTTGTGATATTCTCAGTGGAATTGGAGGCAGGGTTATCAGATGAGGGGAAGGTATGGGAGAGGTGTGTGGAGGAGAGGGACTGCATGTGGACTGGGGACCTGAGTGTGGTTGCTGGGAAATGTGTAAGTCCAACTGAGGCTAGGGTTCTGATTTTAAAGCAAAGCTAATCAGCATGCTTGAGTATTTTTCTCTAGCAGAGTTAGTCGCACAGGTTCCTCCTGAGAATCCATGGAAAGACAGAATACATGGAAATCCCTGCGCTTCTGGAGATTGTCTTAGAAGGGAAGATGGCCCTGGGCCAACAGCTCCTTTATTTGATCTAACTACAATGTGATGATGACCATGTGGCACACATGGGGTGAGAGAGTGTTTAGCAGGGGCTCCTGGTCTGGCCTGTCTGAAGCGAGCCCTGTGCATGCCGAATGAGGTCCTGGAAAGACCCCTCCCCCCAACTCTTTGCCTTCTTTTTGTTTGAATTACAAATACTGTGCTGCAACAGCAGAGCAGTCACAGATGTGCTAGAAGTCTGTCTTTCCTAGTGATCAGCTATGACTTCCACGCTTGTCATATGAGCCGTAAGTCAGCCAGGAGAAGTAGCATCTGCCTAGCGCTGCAGAGCTGTCAAATGGACCTAACTGAAGACGAGAGGGACATGCAAGGAAAACAGGCAGCACGTGAGGAATGCACGAAGCACACTCTGCCTCCCCTGTTCTGTTCCCTTTCCATCGACTCTTCCTGGAGATGTAGGCACTTGCTTAAAGGTTTATGGGGTAGGATAGGGGAACACATCTCCCTGCTGTGCTCCTGTAGCGCCAGGCAGCTTAGTGGAAGGAGGTGGGTGGCAGAGGGACTGTTGGTTGTTGTAAGTGTAATCTAATTTAGAAGGTTTGAGTAGTAAAGCGAAGTCCTTTGCTCAGCCTGTAGTCTGCAAGACCCTGTGAAAATGTTCTGATTTTGAGAGAATTGTTGAAATAGCACTGGGAGAAAATTACCTCAGAATCTCAAACCTTGACATAAGGTCTAATTGAGGTTCTTTGCAGCATGGTTCCGCGAGACGTGTAGCCACAGAGGTCCTTGCCAGTCACTGGTAGCTCTTAGCAGGCACTTTCTCTCTGATTTGGCTGGTCAGTGGAACCCTCTAGGACCTGGGCCAGCAGCATCAGTACTAACTGCATGCTTGTTAGAAATGAAAGATTGCTGGGCACAGTGGTGCATGCCTGTGATCCCAGCTACTCAGCAGGCTGAGGCAGGTGGATTGCAGTCTCAAGGGCAGCCTCAGCAACTTAGCAAGACCCTCTCTCAAAATAAAAGATTAGCTGGGTGTGGTGGCACATGCCTGTAATCTCATTACCAGGGAGACTGAGACAGGAAGATCACAGGATTGAGGCCAGTAGCATGCAGTAACTTAGTGAAACCCTGTTTCAAAATAAAAAATAAAACAGGGCTGGGGGTGTAGCTCAGTGGTAGGATGCCCCTGGGCTTGATTCCTAGTACCACATGAAAAAAAAAACACAAATAAATAAAAAAAGATTAAAAAAGGGCTGAGGATATAGCTCAGTGGTAGAGGCCCCTAGGTTCAATCCCCAGTACCGCCAAATAAGCAAATAAATAAATAAATATAAAAAAAGGGAGCTGGGTATGGTGGCGCACGCTTGTAATCCCAGTACTTGGGAGGCTGAGACCGGAGGATCCAGGATTGCGGCCAGTCTCAGCTACTTAGTGAGGCTCTCCGCAACTTAGTGAGACCTGTTTCAAAATAAAGAATAAAAAATAGGGCTGGGGGTGTAGCCTGGAGGTAGAATGCCCCTGAGTTCAATTCCCAGTACTGCCAAAAAAAAGGGGAGAAAAAAAGAAAGGCAAGTTGGTGGGTCCCCCCTCACACCTGCTGAATCAGAAGCACTGGGTATATTAGCTTTCTGTCACTGTGACAAAACACCTGAGGAAGTCAACTTTGAAGAGGAAACATTTATTTGGCTCACAGTTTCAGAGGTTTCAGTCCATGGTCATTTGGTTCCATTGATTCCAGACCCGTGGTAAGACAGAACATCATGGCGGCGAGCACAGGACAGAGCAAAACTGCTCACCTCATGGCAGCCAGGAGGGAAGGAGAGAGAGGGTGTGAGAGAGAAAGGGGCTGGGGACAAAATATCCCCTTCAAAGGCCTGACCCCATGACCTCCAACTAGGCCCCGTCTCTTAAAGGAAGCCCCACCTCCTAATAGAGTCACAGTCTGGCCACCAAGCCTTTAGCACCTGACCTTCGGGGGACATTTCCGATCCTAACCACAGCACCGGGGAAGGGGCCTCTGCATTTACCAAGATCCCCGGGTTGTATGTGTGGCACATGAAAGTTTGAGTATTGTGACCTAAAGCACTTCATTTATCCTACTTTTTGTTTTCAGCTTATTTATTAAATTCTATCAAGTAAACTAGTCCTACAACTCCCCATGAAATCACAGAGGGGTGAAGCAGCACAGACAGGTGCAATCACAGCAGGAGAACGAACAGAGATGGTTTCAAGAAGGGCTTCATGGGAAACGAGAGCAGGATTCTTTCTCTTGACACTGGTGACATGTTGGCCTGGACAATTCTTTGTTGTAGGGAGCTTGGAGCACACCTGCTGCTACCCACTAGGTGCCAGTGGCACCTTTCAAGTTTTGGTTGTGAGAGCCAGTGATGTCTCAAGACATTGCCAAATGTAGGGGCAGGTGGAGTGCCGGGGAGGCAAAGTCCCCTCCCCACCATGCCCGCTGAGAACCACAAGTGCGAATGATGGAGACATGGGTGTCTTCAGAGGGGTTCTGAGAGAAGGGATATTTCACAGAGGCAGAGCGGTGGGGTTCATACCTGGGACAACGATACGAGGCAGTGCTTGCAGATGTGGCCTGAATTTTGCATGCATCACCTCTGTGTGTGTGTGTGCGTGTGTGTGTGTGTGTGTGTGTGTGTTACTGGATGTTGAACCCAGGAACATTCTACCTCTGAGCTATGCCTCCACTCCTTTTTTATTTTTGTTTTGATACAGGGTCTTGCTAGGTTGCTGAGAGTCTTGCTAAGTGGCTGAGGCTGTCCTTGAACCTGCAATCCTCTTGTCTCAGCCTTCCAAGCACTGGGATTACAGGCTGGTGTCACCATGCTCGGTTGTACACATTACCTCTCTTAATCTTTGCAACTAACCTATGGGGCAGGTACTATTTTCGCCACTTTATGGATTGAGAAGCCAAGCTTCAGAGAAATTGTCACACAGATAAGTTGTTTAACAGGGATTCAGTCCTAAGTTCATTTGAACCATTATGCTATATGGCTGAGCATATACATACCTATACTTGTATTTTCTTTCTTTTTTTTTTTTGCAGTACCGGGGATTGACCGCAGGGGCGTTCTACCTCCGCACTACGCCCCTGGCCCCCCCCCCTTTTTTTTTACTTTATTTTGAAACCGGGTCTCACGAAGTTGCGGAGGGCCTCACTAAGGAGAGAGAGAAAGAGAGAGAGAGAGAGAGAGAGAGAGAGAGAGAGAAGGAGAGAGAGAGAGTGAGAGGAGAGCTGAGGCTGGCCGCGAACCCGGATCCTCCGGTCTCCGCCTCCCAAAGTACTGGGATTACAAGCATGCGCCACCACGCCCGGCTATACTTGTATTTTCTATATGTCTCGCTCTATCCATCTATGGGTCTGTGAACCTTTCCCTGTCTTGCTTCAGAATCTAGAGAGGACTGGAGAGGAGAAGCAGTCGTTTATTGGCTGGATCCCAGAATTGACTTTCCAAACCCCTGAGCTGGCTGGAAAAACAGCCATCAAAGCACGGTGTCTTCTTCCAAGCTCCCCAGGTGTGGCCCTGTCCCCAGAAGCCTCTGCTGGACTCCCCACCTCTCCCCACATCTTTGCAGGAAGACAGCTCCCTGCTGCACACCAGCTGGGCCCAGTGCCTGGATCAAAGGCTCTGTTGTTGAGGCCCATGGGGCTTGCACACCATCAAAGCTGGGGTGGTGTGGGGGGTGTGGAGTGAGAACAGGATCTGGACAGAGTTCACATGAGTCACTTAGCATTTACCCAGGCCCCAAGGGGCAGCATCTGGGGTGGGGTGCACACAGTGCGGCATAGCCTCTGGATCTCAGTTTCCCTGTTTGTGAGGTGTACAGGTGGGACCACCCGGGCTCTGATCGTGTGCCTTAGAGAGCAGGGCTTTCTCAACACCAGTTGTGTATGCGAGTCGCGCATGGAGAGAGACATCTGCTCCCCCACCACCCCTACCTCTGATCCCCACAGGCTGTTTAAGATCCCAGGTAAAGCCAGGTGTGGTAGTGCATGCCAGAAATCCCAGTACTTGGGAGGCTGAGACAGGAGGATCACAGGTTCAAGACCAGCCTCAGCAACTTAGCAAGACCCTATTCCAAAATAAAAAATAAAATAGGGCTAGGGGTGTGGCTCGGAGGGAGAACATCCCTGGGTTCAATCCCTAGTACCACAGAAGAAAAAGATCCCAGATGATTTCCGTGGACAGCCAGAGTCAAGAACCTCTGCACTAGCCTTGAGGGCTGGGAGCTAGACCGATCTGATATTCTAATCCCTGCCCTATCATGTGGAGATCCTCGTCGGCACTCCAGAGGTGGTTTGTCGATGTCTCTGGGCCTCAGTTTTGCACATCTATAAAATGGGGATTACGATATCCACCTCATAAGAGTAAAACAAGAAAATTCAGTGTATTGTAAAGTGACAGCCCATGGCAGGCCTTTGGTGGGTCTCAACTCCCTCCCCACCTCCTGTCTGAGGTTCTGTTGGCCTGGGCTGTGCCTCCTCCGCTGATGGACGTCTGAGTCGTCTCCACCTTTTAGCTGTGTGAATAATGCTGCCATGAATGTGGATGCATGAGTATTTGTTGAGTCCCTGCTTTCAGTTCTTTTGGGTATAAACCTAGAAGCAGAATTGCTGGGTCAAATGGTGATTCTACGTTTAAGTCTTTGAGGAACTACCAAACTTTCCCACATCTACTGCATCATTTCACATTTTATCTACAATGTACAAGGGTTCCAACTTCTCCACATCCCTGCCAATACTCGTTATCTTCTCTGTGTGCATTTTTTGGTTTTGTTTTGTTTTTTTGGTACTGGGGATTGAACCCAGGGGCATTCTGTCTCTGAGCTACACCTCAGCCCTCTTTTTTTTTTTTAATTTTAAAACAGTGTCTTGCTAGGTTGCTGAGAGTCTCACTAAATTGCTGAGGCTGGTCTTGAACCTGCAATCCTCCTGTCTCAGCCTCCCAAGGGATTACAAGCATGCGTCACCACACTTCTGCGCTTTAGTGTTTTTGGTAATAACCATCCCAGTGGGTTGTGAAGTGGTCAGATGCAGGTTTTGTTTGTTTGTCTGATTTTTTCTTTTTTTTTTTTGCGGTACCGGGGATTGAACCCAGGGGCATTTTACCTCCGAGCTACACCCCTGGCCCTACTTTTTTTATACTTTAATTTGAAACCGGGTCTCACGAAGTTGCAGAGGACCTCACTAAGTAGCTGAGGCTGGCCGCGAACACGGATCCTCCGGTCTCCGCCTCCCAATTACTGGGATTACAAGCGTGTGCCACCACGCCTGGCTCTGTTTGTCTGATTTTTAAATCAGATCTCCATTTCCAGCCTTGGGGTTTGCAGCTGCTGCTCCCTCTGCCTGAATCTTGCCTCCTCCCCCACCTTACTTGAGTGACTCTACCTTATCCTTTAGGTATGAGCTTAATTCCCAGTGTCTCTGCAAAGCCTCTCTAGTGCCCCAAACTAAGCTGCTCCTTTTAATAATCTCTTATATATCATTCTGTTCATATCCTCTGCAGCACTTGCCATCATTTGTAATGATATAGGAGATCATTTACTTTTCAAACTGCCGATAATGATAACTCCGGGAGGAAAGGGGCCATTTGGTGTCAACCCATGTCAACCCAATTCTAAGTGGAGTGACTGGCACATAATAGGAGCTCAATAAACTCTCTCCTGAAATCTTGAGTTGCCTGGTGTGCCTGTTTATGACACAATGAGGCTGAACCAGGTGCAGAATCATGGCGAAGGGCTTGCTGGTGAGGGAGTGGAAGCAGAGGGTGAAACAAGAGTTCTGATCTTCAGCCTGTGTTCTGAGCTGGCCGGAAGGAAATGATGCCTGCACGCCTCTCCTGCTAGAATGAAGGCAGCCTCCAGGGGTCAGCGATCAACAGGCGTGTTCAGAGAGGGGACTCCTGCTGCCTTAGCTCGAATCACTTTGTCTTGGTTCCTTCATCTGTATAATAGAGATCATACTGTTACCTACTCTACTCTTTAGACTAGTGGCGAATATTAAATGAGTTGCTATGTGTAACTTTGCACAGGGCCAGGCACAAAGCTCTTGGTCGCTATTATTATTAGTTCCTAGCTTTCACTCTGATGCTAGAGAGAGAGTAGGAGCGAGGATTGGAGAGCTCTGCCTATCGCTTCCTTCTGTCTGGCGCTTGGCTCTTGAAGGGGCCGTCCATCTCTCCCGCTGTTCAGGTCCAGGATCAAGGGACAGTTAGTTTTTGGTTCTTAGCATCTCTCTAGGACTGTTCTCTGTTGTGTGGTCTGGAAGGGTCACTTACAACCGTTTTACTACTGTTGCACCCAGCAGGAATCAGGATGGATGGGAGACTGCCTCCCACCAGGGAAGCCCAGGAGCTGTGGGTTCTCCCTCTTCCTGCGGCTAGATGGGAGAGCTTGGGCTGGTGACCAGGCATGGGCAGTCTGTGTTTCTGCCCTGGACTCGGGTCTTGAGAGGTTCAGGTGTAGGCGTGAGATCAGATAGACTCTCCCTGGCAGCTGTGGAAGACTTGAGGGTCCATGGTGTGAGGTGAGTGTCTGGGGGTGGCAAGTGTCCAGGGATGATGGCGATCCTGGTGGCATCCTGAGCAAACTGATAGTTTTTGTTTGCTTTGTTTTGTTTTGTGACATGTCTATTTAATTTTACACAAAGAAAAAATATATGATAAAGTCTAATAAGAATTCAGTAATAATTTTTAAAATAATGGCTGTTGAGCTATAACTCACATACTGTACAATTTACTTATTTATTTTAATTTTATTTATTTTTTTGCGGGACCAGGGATTGAACCCAGGGGCATTCTACCTCTGGGTGACACCCCCAGCCCTATTTTTTATTCTTTATTTTGAAACAGGGTCTCACTAAGTTGCAGAGGGCCTCACTAAGTAGCTGGGGCTCACCGCGAACCCGGATCCTCCGGTCTCAGCCTCCCAAGTACTGACTGGGATTACAAGCATGTGCCACCACATCCAGCTCCTTATTTATTTATTTACTTATTTACTTACTTACTTATTTATTTATTTTGTGGTACTGGGGATTGAACCCAGGGGCATTCTACCTCCAAGCTACACTGCCAGCCCTACTTTTTATTCTTTATTTTGAAACGGGGTCTCATTAAGTTGCAGAGGGCCTCACGAAGTAGCTGAGGCTGGCTATGAACCTGAGGTCCTCCTGTCTCAGCCTCCCAAGTACTGGGATTACAAGTGTGCGCCACCACGTCCAGCTACAATTTACCTATTTAAAGTGTATAATTCAGCTGGGCAAGGTGGCACATGCCTGTAATCCCAATATTTGGGAGGCCGAAATAGGTGGATTGCAGGTTTGAAGCCAGCCTCAGCAACTTAGCGAGGCTCTCTGCAGCTTAGTGAGACCCTGTTTCCAAATAAAAAATAAAATAGGGCTGGGGGTGTATCTCAAAGGTGGAATGCCCCTGGGTTCCATTCCCAGCACCACAAAAATAAATAAATAAATAAATAAATAAATAAATAAATAGTATAATTCATTGGTTTTCAGTATTTTCACAGAATTATGCAACTGTCACTCAAATCCATTTTAAAACATTTTTGTTTCTTCTCACCTATAAAACCCATTAGCAGTCCCTTCCCTCTCTTCACACCTCTGCTGTAGCGCCCTGCAACAGCAATCTCCTTTCCGTCCCTGTAGATGGCAAACTCTTCTGTAACCAGAATTTAAAGCTGTACCTTCCTTGTCTGATGGGAAGGTTCCTGCTTAAGTCTTGTAAATTATCTATTGCTGCATAACAGATTATACCCAAATTAGCAATTTGCTCTAAATTTTGTATTTATTTATTTATTTATTTATTTATTTATTTATTTTTGGTGGTACTGGGGATTGAACCACGGGCATTCAACCTCTGAGCTATACTCCCAGCCCTATTTTTTATTCTTTTTTTTTTTTTTTTTGCGGAACTGGGGATTGAACCCAGGGGCATTCTACTTCCAGGCTACACCCCTAGCCCTATTTTTTATTCTTTATTTTGAAACAGGGTCTCACTAAGTTGCAGAGGGCCTAAATAGCTGAGGCTGGCCGTGAACCTGCAGTCCTCCTGTCTCAGCCTCCCAAGTACTGGGATTACAAGCGTGAGTCACCACGCCCAGCTTAAATTTTGTTTTAAAACAAAAACACATTTACTTTATCACAGTTTTAGGGGGTGGTGTCAGGTAGGAATTCAGGCAGAGCTGAGCTGGGACCTCTGCCTCTGGGACTCCAGTGTGGGGTGAGGACTATAGTCTCATCTGAAGGCTTGCCTGGGGAAGGATCTGCTTCCAAGCTCACTCATGTTGTAGGCAGGATCTGGTTCCTTGTGGAGTGAAGGCCTCCTTTCCTAGCTGGCTGTTGGCTGGAGGAACCCCTTTCTTGCTACATGGGCCTCCCCAATATGGCTGCTTACTTCTCACAACCAGTTCAAGAGAGAACCTGCTAGCAGTGTGTGTGTGTGTGTGTGTGTGTGTGTGTGTGTGTGTGTGTGTATGGTGCTAGTTACAGGGGATTGAACCCAGGGGCTTTCTATCACTGAGTTCTACCCCTAACCCTTTTTATTTTTTATTTTTTTATTTAATTAATTAATTTATTTTTTTTGCAGTACCGGGAATTGAACCCAGGGGCGTTCTACCTCCGCGCTACACCCCCGGCCCTATTTTTTATACTTTATTTTGAAACCGGGTCTCACAAAGTTGCGGAGGGCCTCACTAAGTAGAGAGAGAGAGAGAGAGAGAGAGAGAGCTGAGGCTGGCCGCGAACCTGGATCCTCTGGTCTCCACCTCCCAAAGTACTGGGATTACAAGCGTGCGCCACCACGCCCGGCTTATTTTTTATTTTGAAACAGGGTCTTGCTAAGTGACCCGGGCTGGCCTCAAACTTGAGACCCTCCTGCCTCAACTTCTCTAGTGGCTGGGATTACAGGTGTGTGTAACCACATTCAGCTTGTTAGCAAATTTTTTTGAACCTAATAATGGAGTTGACATTCCTTCAATGTTGCTATATTCCTTTGGTCAGAAACAAGTTACTACCAGGTGTGGTAGTGCATGCCTATAATCCCAGTACCTGGGAGGCTGAGATAGGAGGTTCTCAGTCTAGCCTCTGCAATTTAGCAAGACTCTCAGTAATCTAGTGAGACCCTGTTTCAAAACAAAAAATTAAAAAAAGGGCTGGAGGTGTAGCTTGGAGGTAGAATGCCCTGGGTTCAATTCCCAGTAAAACACACACACACACACACACACACACACACACACACACACACGAGAAGCAAGTTACTAAACGGGAGGAGTGACAGGAGGCCATGAGTACCAGGAAGTAGGGGACACTGGGGCCATCTTGGAAGCTGCATACCACAAGCCTGTCCTGCAGAACTCCCCTGAGCTCTCCAGGCTTCCCAACATCTTTTAAGTACATTTCTTTTTTGCTTGAGCTAGCCAAAATCGATGCCTTGTTTGCATCCAGGACACTCCTTGTTTGTCGCTTACTTTCTGTCATCTTGTGATTCTATTTCTATCGATTTAGAAATTTCTATTTTGGTGTGGTTATTGATGTTGCTCATCATTCCTTTTTTGTTTTCAAAGTTCTCAATTTTGTGTCTGAATATTTTACCACCTCAGAGCCAGCTAGCTTGCACCCACCAGAAAACTCGTTTGGATATTAATCTTCATAACGATCACAGAAGAGAAATTAAGAACAGAGAATCAGCCCTGCCAAAATAGGAAAACTATGTCCTGCTGATGGGACAGCCCATAAATCCTTAGATCAGCACGGTGTTTTTTCAGTTTATCCTCATTTGGGTCATGACCAGATGGTTGCTTTCCTTGCAAGGTTTTGCAGAATTTAAGCATCAGAAATCCAAGCAAATTTAAGCAAGAAAAGGGGGTCTGTTGACTACGGTAGCTCAGAGTAATACTGAGTAGGCTCACAGGATTCAAAGAACTACAGGGTACAAAGAACTTGTACCCCGTAGTTCAAGGCAGGCAGTTCTCCCTCTACCCTTCAGGGACATCTCCACCATCTCTGTGTCTTACCTTCTTGGCCTAATTCTTTACTATTGCAGTCAGGCCTTCGCTTGGTGGTATCTGATCATTGGTTAGCCTCAGATTGGACTTTGAACCAGAAGAAAGAGACGGGTTGGGTCAGGTGTTTATTCACATGGTCAGGAAAATGGGGTACTATTCTAGGCCAGCCCTGGGTTGCATGAAGAACTATGGAAAACCAACATCCACTACTGCTCAGTTCAGCCACCGATTTGAGCTCTTTGTCAGTGTCCTGGGCATGGTCGGATCATCCATGCATATGACCCCTAAGTTTTTGGAGATTCCGTCAAAGATAAGACAATGCCACAGTCCGTAGTAAGGGCCTGACTGGGAAATGTGGATTGGAGTGATCCAGTTATGGGCAATGCTTTTCATGGAGCCTTGAAATTAATTTTATTGCATCCAAGGTCCAGTGTCTTAGCCTACTGGCAAAATAGAGTCACATTGAATTCTTTCATTCTAGATTTTACTCGTCCTCTAACTACTTGACATATGAAAAAAAGTAGAGACTTGAAGGCCAGGGATGACATGGAAAATAGACGTCCATTTCATGGACTCATGACCGAGGGTAAATTACAATAACAAAGGAGATTAGAGCTTTTTATTTATGGCACTTTCTATGATTTGCAGGCAGATTGTTGACTGGTTTTTGCTTTTAACCTTTCAAGAAGTGACTGATTTATCAAGTTCATGGAAACCATGTGTACTCAGGGACTCATTAATCTTAGGGCTAAGGTTAAATCTTGTTTTCAGAACCATATAAATATAGATCGAGATCAAGATCAGTTCGACATGTAGCTCTTGGAAGGTGTCATATTGTGCTCCTTTTAAATATGCATATTGACACTGAAGTGCCCTAATAATTCTTCCATAGATGTGCTAAGGTGGGTTCCCTACACATTCACAGTGAGCTGGGACTGTTCACAACTGCTCTCACAGCCTAACACTTGTTTGTGACAATTTTTTTTTGTGGTACTGGGGACTGAATCCAGGGGTATTCTACCTCCGAGCTACACCCCCAGCTCTATTTTTTATTCCTTATTTTGAAACAAGGTCTCACTAAGTTGCGAGGGCCTCACTAAGTAGCTGAGGCTGGCTGCGAACCTGCGATCCTCCTGTCTCAGCCTCCCAAGTACTGGGATTATAAGCATGCGCCACCACACCCAGCTTGTTTGTGACAATTTACAGCTCAGAGCTTAATGCTCACAGCTCACTGTGTAACACTTTTTCTTTGGCGATTCTTTCTGGAGGGCCCTGTATGTGCCAAGTGCTTGAAGTAATTGTGTAGAACCCACCTTCCTATGGCCTGGTTTAGGGCTCTCCCTCCAAGTAAGGAAGCAGCTCACTTCCACATTTAGATTGAGACCCAATGTTAAAGATAACAATAGGGTGCAGGGAAGTGAAGATAAAACTTACTTAATGTCTCCCAGAGGCAAAGAGTAGCATAGTAGTCGGGAACTCCATTGCTAATTTAAATAGATGAGTTTGACTCTTAGCAAAGATACTTTCTAGCTTTGTTACACTGGGAAATTAGTTCAATTCCTTAAGGCTTTATTTTCTCATCTATAAAATGGGACTGATAATAACACAAACCCCATAGGGTTGTTGGATGTCTTTAATAAGCTAAACCAAGGGAAATATTTTGCATTCTGTGGACGCATTGCTTCAACACTGCCATAGAAGCTGTAGTAATCTCAAGAGTCATCTGTTTGGGTCCCTGTGTATCCCTTTTTAATAATGGACTTATGACCTCTCCCAAGCCTCCAGGCAAAAGGCAAACTATTACTGCCACCTCCAGCACCATTACCACTGCCACCACTGTCACTTTCACCGCCTTCACCACCTTCAACACCAACACCACCATTACCACCAACTTCATCACCATCACCACCTTCACTATCTCCACCACCATCACTTTTACCACCATCACCACCACCACCTCCACTACCTTCATCACCTCCACCAGCACCACCACCTTCACCACCTTTAGCACCATCACCATCACCACCACCATCACCACCACCACCACCACCTCCACCACCACCACCACCTTCACCACCTTTAGCACCATCACCATCACCACCACCACCACCACCACCACCACCACCTCCACCACCTTCACCACCATCACCATCTT
>PVJS01007484.1:22430-39055 GCA_004027185.1 Glis glis | reverse complement strand
ACAGTCACCATCATTACCACCATCAACACCTTCATCATCATCATCACCACCACCACCACCAGCACCACCACCACCTCCACTACCTCCACCACCTCTACTACCTTCACCACCACCACCTTTACCACCATCACCATCTCTACCACCACCACCTTTATCACCATCACCACCTCTACCACCTTCACTATCTCTACCACCTTCACTTTCACCACCATCACCACCTCTACCACCTTTACCACTTCTACCATCACCGCATTCACCACCTTCTTCACCATCACCATCATCACCACCATCACCTTCACCATCACCATCACCATCACCATCACCATCACCATCACCATCACCACCACGTTTACCACCATCACCATCATCAGCACCTTCACCATCATAACCACCATCACCACCTTCACCACCATCACTACCTGCACCACCATCACCACCTCTACCATCTTCACCACCACCACCTTCACCACCACCATCTCCACCACCTTTACTGTCTCCACCACCATCACTTTCACCTCCCTCACCATCATCACCACCTCCACTGTCTCCACCACCATCACTTTCACCACCATCACCATCACTACCTTCACCACCATCACCACTCTCACCATCATCACCACTATCAGCACCTTCACCATCATCACCATCACTACCTTCACCACCTTTACCACCATCACCATCATCACCACCATCACCACTATCACCACTACCATCACTACCTCCACCACCACCACCATCACCACCTCCACCACCATCACCACCTTCACCACCATCACCACTACCATCACCACCACCTCCACCACCATCACCACCTCCACCACCACCACCTTCACCACCTTCACCAGTTTTACCACCTTCATCATCACCACCACCATCACTTCCACCACCTTTACCACCATCACCACCTTCATCACCATCACCACCTTCATCATCACCACCATTACCACCAACACTTTCACCACCATCACCACCTTCACCACTATCATTACCATCCCCAGTTTTACCACCTTCACCATCATCACCACCACCACCTTTACCATCACCACCTCCACCACCTTGACCATCATCACTACCATCACTTTCACCACCATCACCACCTCTACCACCTTCACCACAACCACCACCACCTTTACCACCATCACTACCTCCACTATCTCCACCACTATCACTTTCCCCACCATCACCACCTTCACCACCATCACTAGCTTCACCACTTTCACCACCACCACCTTCACCACCATCACTACCCCCACTGTCTCCACCACCATCACCACCCTCACCACCATCACCATTTTCACCACTATCACCTCCACCACCTTTACCACCATCACCATCTTCACTATCATCACCACCTCCACCAATCTCCACCAACCTTCACCACCATCAGCACCTCCACCACCTTTATTACCATCACTACCTCCACCACCTCTCCCACAATCACTTTCACCACCATCACCACCTTTATCACCATCACTACCTTCAACGCCATCACCACCACTACCTTTACCACCATCACCACCACCATCACCAGCAGTAGCAGCAGTGACATGGGGTCTCTGGACAGAGGCATGGCAATTAGGCTAATTTGGTTTACATGCAGGATTTACCAATCTACCTCTCAGAGATCTTGCTTCTCTATTGGAAACTAAGAACAATTACACCTGTGGTGAGGATTAGAGATGGTGACATATTTAAGTGTGCGGCAGCCACAAGCCCCGCCGTAGGCTGGCTTTGAATCACTTCCCAGTGGGCCATCTTCCCAACCAGCCACCGAGATGGAATAAGTGAGGGTCTCTAGAAAACAAACTTCGCTGTCCCTGCGGTCAGGTTTATCCCTCTTCTCACTGGACCCGAGGCAGACTTCATTGCTCTTAAGCCTGGCCCAATTTCCTTCAAACCAAGGCCCATGGCGCCATAATAATAGGCACCGTGGCTTGGAAATATGCTCTTCACCCGACACTCCCCGTGGTCTGGCACCAACATAGAGATCAAGGTGGCTCGCAGAGAGTGAGAGCCGACAGTAAGCCAGGATTGCAGCCTGCTCACTTCGCATCAACCCCAGCAAGAAACATTAGCAAATAAAAGACTTGTTTGATATGGGGGGAGAGGCTGGTGGTGACATTTAAAGCCTTCTGAAGTTACGTCAGTTTCCCGAAGGAAGTTCTCTGTGCTTCTCTACTCGAAAGCTATCAAGCAATAAAAAGACTTCATCTTCTCCAGTTCTTAATTTCTCACATTGTGGAATCTTTCCCCAATGCCCTTTCACCTGGGTCCCAGTTCAGGAGGGAAACACCATGGGGATGTCGCAAGGCTCAGTGACGATCGCTGACACTTTTCCTGCTTGTGTCTTACAGCCTACTTCTGCTTCCTCCTGACCGCTCTGGGTGTGACCGCCGGTGCCCACCGCCTGTGGAGCCACCGGTCCTACAAGGCCAAGCTGCCTCTGAGGATATTTCTGGCTGCCGCCAACTCCATGGCTTTCCAGGTGGGGATGGAGGGTCCTCTTTGCCTTGGGGACCTGAGGCAGAGACGGTGTGGGAGGAGGAGAAGGAGGGGCTGACCATCCCTCCAAACCCCCAGCCTAGGCTTGGTGCCCAAACACACCCAATCTGTCCCCCAATTTTTAAAAATTATCATTATTTGGTACTGAGGATTGAACTCAGGGGCATTCTGCTACCGAACTATATCCCCAGCTCTACAATTTTTTATTTTTTATTTTGAAACAGGATCTTGATGCTTGGTGTGGTGGTGCATGCCTGTAATCCCAGTACTTGGGAGGCTGAGACAGGAAGATCACAAGGTTCGAGGCCAGTCTCAGCAAGTAGTGAAACGCTCATCAACCTAACGAGACCCTGTTTCAAAAACAAAAAAATACAAAAGGGCCGGGAGTGTAGCTTGGAGGTAGAATGCCTCTGGGTTCAATCTCCAGTACTACAAAAATGAATGAATAAATGAATGAATGAATAAAGTTGCTAGTACTTGGGGGGCTGAGACAAGAGGATCTGGGTTTGCAGCCAGCCTCAGCTACTTAGCAAGGCCCTCCTCAACTTAGTGAGACCCTGTTTCAAAATAAAGAATAAAAAATAGGGCTGGGGGTGTAGCCCGGAGGTAGAATGCCCCTGGGTTCAATCCCCAGTACCACACGCACACACAAATCTCCTTGTTGCTTTTAAATATAGCAAAATGTCCTCTGGGGGTTTTGTGCCCTGTGGCATACTATAAAGGAGGAAAGGGGACTCCTCTATCCAGAGCCCAAGCTGTGAACATACCCTGAAACCCTCAATGTTTATCCAACTCAAAGCCAGGGCCAAGTTTTGAGCTGAGCATGCTACATGTATATCACATTTTGACCCTCATAATAAACCTATGAGCTAGATGTTAAGTGCATCCCCATTTTACAGAGAAGGAAACTGAGGTTTAAGGAAGTTAAGGAACTTCTCCAATATACAGGGCTGAAAAAGGGCACATCCAGGCAAATGCAGGTCAGCCTGGCCCCACAGACCTGGCTGTTACGAAACACAGCCCTGAGCTTGCCCTGTGAGATCATGGTAGGAGGACTTCTTGATCTGGGAACTGGGAGATTCAGAGATTTTACTCTAATGGTTGCCAGCTGTGAATCACTCTTCATCTCCATTTTATTCATCTGAAAAAGAAGAATACAACTTCATTCCCAGGGTTGCTATATAGTCATTGAAAATTGCAGGGCACTGTAATTTGTTTTTTCTTTTTATGGTTCTGGAGATTGAACCCAGGGGTGCTCTGCCACTGAGCTATATCCCACCCCTAAAGCCCTTTTTATTTTGGGCATAGTCTTGCTAAGTTGCCCAGGCTGGCCTCGAACTTGTGTTCCTCAGCCTCCTGAGTAGCTGGGATTACAGAGGTGCACCACCCCACCCGGCATAAGGAGTTGTAAAGATGTAAGGGAAGGTTACCAATGCACTAGGGTTGGGCCTTATCCTTTAGGCAAATTCCAGTTCTAAACCATGCCCATTACGGGGGGGTGGCACTTTCTTTTTTTTTTTGCGGTACCGGGGGGGGGGGGCGTTGAACCCAGGGGCGTTCTACCTCCGCGCTACACCCCCGGCCCTATTTTTTTATACTTTATTTTGAAACTGGGTCTCACGAAGTTGCGGAGGGCCTCACTAAGTAGAGAGAGAGAGAGAGAGAGAGAGAGAGTCAGAGAGAGAGAGGGAGAGAGAGAGAGAGAGCTGAGGCTGGCCGTGAACCCGGATCCTCCGGTCTCTGCCTCCCAAAGTACTGGGATTACAAGCGTGCGCCACCACGCCCGGCTACCAGGGGCACTTTCTGAGCTGCTGGAATTTGGTTTGATCACAGATCTCTGCTTTCCCAGTTCCTCATTTGATTCAGGCAGCATGGCTGGGAGCAGCTTGTTTTCAAAGTTCCTGCCCGGGTTGCCCGGGTATGCATGCAGGTCATTCTAGGCTTCATTTATTTCCACCCATCAGGAAGGAATGGCGATTCCTAAAACTGCATTAGGGTCCAGGAAAACAGCCACCAAGAGCTGGCCTGCCCACCTCTTCAGTGGGCCTCCTGTCCTACAAGAGAGCCCGACCCTGAGCTTTTCTCTCAGTGCTTTTGTGGCTAAGCATTCATTTCCTTACTTTAGGCTTCCCTCTGCAGTGTGAGCTTTCATAGAGCAAATAGGACTTAGCGCGACAGATTAACTAGGGAAATGCAAAATACAGGTTACATAATTTAAGCACAGTCAGGAATCAGCGCCACAGTCCCAGGAAACACACTATTATACATTTCTTGGTTCCATGTTCTTTTGTTTACTGTTGGCAACATGAACTATGCTGCATCTTATTTTGAGTTCAACCATCATTTTATTTCAGTGTTGTATTTTGATTATCATAACTTAGAAGCTCATTGAGTTAGATCTAGGATGCCATTAAGGACTTAACTCAATATTTTCTTTATTTTGTTCAAGCAATTTATTGTTTTTAGCCTCCAATTACACATTCCTGTAGTTATGAAACACCCCTATCATTGGAGGGTTTTTTTCCCCCAAGATAAATAACTTGTAACTGAGAGCCTTAAACTCTGATTTTTCTTTTCCCAATGAAATTATTTATTTCAAACTCAATATTTGAAAATCTAAGTTTCCTTAACAAAACATCCTGCAACAGAATATCAGACTCTGATTTTAAATTAGCTGGGGGAGACAATAGATTGTAGAGGGAAGTACCCAGGTCCAGAATAAATTCTTGGCTATGCCATTTGCTAGAGGTGGGCCTTTAGGCAAGTCTCAGATTCTTTGTCTGCAAAGGGAGCACAATAATATTTATCTCACAGAGTTATTGGGAGGACAAAATAATGAGTAAAAGTGTCCAACTTATAGTAGCATTCAGTAAATATTGTTCTCCCTCTTGTCTTTTATGAGAATCAGCATACTATCTCCTTTCTATATTCTAGTGGCTACTATACAGAATACATTTAGCGATTGTTTATTAAATAAGTGAAAAAATGAATGGCAAGCTTTACAAAGTATTTTTAGAAATCATCAGATTTGAGCTATGCATACTTCTTCAAGGTCCACATATGTGGTGGATTTTTTAATTCACTCGACAAATATGTATTGAGCACCCACTATGTCTCAGGCACTGAGCCAGGCACGGTGGGTGTAACAATGGATGGACAGCAGCCACACAATCCTTCCCTCGTGGAGCTTTTCCATCTAGTGGGATAATAGAATTCCCAGAATTTCCCCGTGGAAAATTTCAGTGCTTCATGGGTCTGGGCTATACAGTGTCACTTATACCTAGGTGAGAGGTATCTGTAAGGAAAGCAGAGGGCCGGCCTCCGTAACAATGTGCAATGGTGCCAGTGGGGAAGGACAGTCAGTCTAGACCCCTAACCCCAGGAGGAGAGCAGCCTGGGAAAGTGGAAAATGTGCTGCGATCTGCCAGTGTAGAAATGGACCCAAAATCCTGACTTAATGTAGGCACTGACTTAGTTTCTCTTTGATGTTCCCTGGATTTCCAAAGACAGTTTCAAAGGTTCTCCCCACCTTTCCTCCATCAGAATGCTCATGCCTTTGGCCAAAATGGACAAGGCATTTTATGCCATGTTATCTCTGAGGATCAACAGGCCTTTTGCTAGATACTCCAAACAAGGTCCTGATCATCAAGAACAACCTTAAAATTGGGACAGATATTTTAAACTGTTTCTTCTGTAGAGGATGTACATAGGGGGCAGGAAAGGTGGAAGTACTTTTAGTCTGAAAAGATGATAAAGGGGCAGGATTTCCTGGCAAGGAAAAACCCTCTGTCCCCTCCCCACCCTGCAGTCAGCAAAGACCCTGACTTCCTCTCTGCTCCATCGTCTTCCTTCCCAATAGGGTGCAAGTCAACCTCAAGACTCGCAACTTTCTTATAATTTTATCCATCACACATGGACCCAGTTGAGGGGGCCCTGCTGCTCAGGGGTCTCCCAGAGTTCAGTCTTCACAAGTAGCTGCCAGACCTTGGCTTTGAGCTCTCATGCTTGTGTGCCCACCTCTGCTGACTACACGGATCTCTTGTGAGTCCCAGTCCAACCGAGAGCACCTGCTCCATGCTTCGGCCTCCGCCCCTGGGGCCCACACGTCCTCATCAGATCATGGTAAAGAGGCCTAAGATTTAGAGCTGGGAGTGAGCTCAGGGAATTTAGTCTAAATCCTCTTGTTTTGCAGAAGGATAAAGAGCAGCCCAGAGAACACCAGTGACTTGTCAGACGTCACACGGTAGTTAGTGGATTGACTCAGACTGAAACCCAGGTCTCCTGACCTTCAGGCAGAGGGTCTTTTGGCTCACCCATGGAAGTTCTTATGTGAGGTCCTACTGTGTGATTTGTATACAACATATAGTTGGGTCAGCACGAGAGGGGTCTTTGTTTGTTTGGTTGTTTTTTTTTATATGTTTTTATTGGTGCATTATAGTCTCACATCATAATGTAAATCATGTTGACAGTGACATACATGCACACAGCACTTGGTAGGCCTGCCCCTCCCCCCCAGCTCCCTCCCCATCTCCTCCTTCCCCATACAGAGTACTGAGATTGACATTGGTTTTTCACATATGTACACAAAGCCGATGGTAGTAGTTCCTTCAGTGATCCTCACTCTTCCCCCTCCCCTTCCCCTAGACCACTTCCCTGACTCCAGGAGTTTCTCCTCCATTGTCTAAAGTCCCTTTTGGGCCGGGCGTGGTGGGCGTGGTGGCGCATGCTTGTAATCCCAGTACTTTAGGAGGCAGAGACTGGAGGATCCGGGTTCGGGGCCAGCCTCAGCTCTCTCTCTCTCTCTCTTTCTCTCTCTCTCTCTCTCTCTCTCCCTGTCTCTCTCTCTCTCTACTTAGTGAGGCCCTCCGCAACTTCGTGAGACCTGGTTTCAAAATAAAGTATAAAAAATAGGGCCGGTGGTGTAGCGCGGAGGTAGAATGTCCATGGGTTCAATCCCCGGTACCGCAAAAAAAAAAAAATAAATAAATAAAGTCACTTTTGTATCCTGATTACTCCCTAGCTTCCGCATATTAGAGATAACATATGGCCCTTCACTTTCTGTGACTGGCTAGTCTCACTTAACATAATGTTCTCCAGGTCCTTCAATTTTCCTGCAAATGACATAATTTTGTTCTTTTTAATTGCTGAGTAGAATTCCATTGTGTGGATAGCCCATAATTTTGTAATCCATTCATCTATTGATGGACACCTAGGTTGGTTCCATAATTTGGCTATTGTGAATTGTGCTGCTATGAACACGGGTATGCATATATTACTGTAGTTCTCTGACTTCAGTCCCTTAGAAAAGATACCCAGGAGTGGTATAGCCGGATCATATGGTGGATCCATTCCCAGTTTTCTGAGGAATCTCCACACTGATCTCCATAGCAGCTTAACTCATTTGCAATTCCACCAACAGTGCAGAAGAGTCCCAATTTACCCACATCCTCGCCAACATTTATTGTTTTTTGACTTCTTGATGGTTGCCATTCTGATTGGGGTTAGATGGAATCTCAGTGTAGTTTTGATTTGCATCTCCCTGACTGCTAATGATGTTGAACATTTTTTCATGTATTTACTGGTTGTTTTTGCTTTTAATACACCATGAATAATCTCTGTCTATCTCTTTTTTCTTTTTTTGGTACTGAGGATTGAACCCAGGGATTTCTACCTCTGAACTATACCCCCAGCACTTTTAATTTTTTATTTTGAAACCGAGTCTCACTGAGTTGCTGAGTCTGGCCTTGAGTCTTCAATTCTCCTGTCTCAGTCTCCCATGTACTGGGATTACAGGCATGCACCACCACACCCAGCTCAGTCTTTTTTGTTTGTTTGGTTTTTGTTTTTGCAGGGTGGAGTAGCTGGGGATTGAACCCAGGGCCTTGTGCATTCTAAGCTACACCCCCAGTCTAGGACTCTTCTAATTGGTATACTTACACCACTCACATTTAAAGTGACTATTGACATAGTTGGATTGATTTATCATGTTCTCAACTGTTTTCTATTTGTTACTCTTGTTCTTATTTTCTATTTTTCTTCTATTCCCTTTCTGCCCTTTGTGATTTTAGTCAGCATTTTTATGATTCCATTTTCTCTTTTTTCCTAGCATATCAATTATACTTCTTTTAAAAAAATTAGTGGATTTTCTAGAATTTGCAATATATATTTACAACGAATCTAAGTCTGCTTCCAAATGAAATCGTACTGTAGAGTGCTTGCCTAGCACGGAGGCGGCCCTGGCTCAACCCCCAGCGCTTCAAAAAAATACCACTTGGCAATAGTGCAAGTACCCAGTTCCTCCCTCCTCCTCCTTAAGACACTGTTGTCATTCATTTTAGACTATAATTGCCAAATACATTGTTGTTGTTATTTTTATACATTATTTTTATACATTATTTTTTTAGCAAACTGTTATGTGTTAGATCAGTTAAGAATAAAAAAGAATATGTTTCTGCTTTACCTTCACTTATTCTTTCTCTGCTGCTCTTTCTTTCTTTATGTAGGTCTAATTTTTCTGACATATAATTTTCCTTCTGTCTGAAGAACTCTTTTTACCATTTCTTGCAAGGCAGGTCTGGTGACAAATTCTCTCACTTTTTATTTGTCTGAGAAAGTCTTTCTTCTTCATTTTTTCTTTTTTTGTGGTACTGGGGATTGAACCCAGGGGCACTGTACCTCCAAGCTACACCCCCAGCCCTATTTTTTATTCTTTATTTTGAAACAGGGTCTCGCTAAGTTGCGGAGGGCCTCACTAAGTAGCTGAGGCTGGCCGCGAACCCGGATCCTCTGGTCTCAGCCTCCCAAGTACTGGGATTACAAGCGTGTGCCACAATGCTAGGCTTCTTCTTCGTTTTTGAGGAATAATTTCACTGAGTACAGAATTCTAGGTGGGTGGGATTTTTTTCTTTCAACAATTTAAGTATTTTATTATCTTCTTGTTTGTATGGTTCTAAAGAGAAATCTGGTATAGCTCCTCATTCCTGCATAGGTAGTCCCCTCCCCCCAGGCTTCTTTTAAGATTTTCTCCTTTGTCTTGTATTTTCTATGCTTTGAATCTGACATACTTAAGTGTAGTTTGTTTGTTTATTTGTTTATTTATTTATTTAGTTAGTTAGTTAGTTGCGGTACTGGGGATTGAACCCAGGCATTCTACCAAGGGGCATTCTACTTCCGAGCTACACCCTCAGCCTAATTTTATTTTTATCTTGAAATAGGGTCTCACTAAGTTGCGGAGGGCCTCACTAAGTAGCTGAGGCTGGCCACGAACCTACAATCCTCCTGTCTCAGCCTCCCAAGCACTGGGATTACAAGTGTGCGCCACCACGCTGGGCTAAGTGTGGTCTTTGATACTCACTTTGCTTGGTGTTCTCAGACCTTCCTGGATATGGCTCAGTGTCTGTCATTCATTTTGGAAAATTCTCAGCTGTTCCTACTTAAAATATTTCTTCTGTAACTTTCCTTACTCTCCTTCTGCGAGTCCCATTGCACACGTTACACCTTTTATAAATGTACCACAGCCTAGACATTCTGTTCCGTCTTTTCTCTTTTCGTTTCAGTGGGGGACGTTTCTATTAATATAGCTTTGAGCTCACCAAGCCTCTTCTCAGCCGTCAACTGATGAGCCCCATAAGACATTCTTCCTTTGCTACAGTTTTTTGACTTCTAGCACTTCCTGCCACTCTCCGGGTTTCTATCTTTCTGCCTGCATCGTCCATTTATTCTTAGTATATTAATCATACTTGTTTCATGGTGTCAGTGTGATCGCTGTAATGTCTCTGTCGTATCTGAGTATGGTTGCGATGCTCGCGTTGTCTTTGTAGGTTGTTTTTACCTCTTAGCGTGCTTTGCAATTTTCTGTTGAAAGCTGCACATGACGCAGCAGGTCCAAGGCCCTGAGGTCACCGGGCCTTCAGTGTGAGGCTCCATGCTTCTCTGGCTAGGAGTTGGGCTGCATTTACTATTTGCCGTAGCTGTTGGGTGTCAGAGGTTAATATTTCCTTGGGTGTCTGTTTTTGTCTCCACAATGTCTTTGTTTTTCTAGAAACTTCTTCTTAAATAGGGCTTTTGGTTCTTTCCATTGCAACCCCTGTTTTCACACAGGGGCTCTATAGATGTGGTGATGGGGGTGGAGTGTTCCTCAAAAGCCCATGTGTTAAAGGTTTGGTTTCTGACCTGTGGCACTACTGGGAGGTGGTGGAACTTTTAAGAGGTGGGGCCTTAGAAGGAAGTGAGGTCATCGGGGACCTGTTCTTGAAGGGATATTAGGATGCTGGCCCTCCTCTCTCTCTTTTTGCTTCCTGGCTGTCATGAGGCGAACTGGCCTCCTCCACCACATGTTCCTGCCATGGTGTAACATGTTGCCACAGTTCCAAAGCAACAGGGCCAACTGACCATGTACAGAAACCTCTGAAAACAAGAGCCAAAACATGAGCCAAAATGAACCTTTTCCTTTATTAAGTTGAGTAGCTCAGGTCTTTTGTCACAGTAACAGAATGCTGACTAACACAGGAGGCATTCTATGATTAGCTCTCAGTCTTCTAGTGTGTACCTCAGTTGGATATTTTCCTTTCCCTGGGGTGGTTAGGCTTTGGTAAAACTTCAGTTGGTTAGGCTCTGGTAAAATTGTTTCTCTGGGGGCCAGGACAGGCCTTGTTAAGGAGAATGGAGCATTCTGGCCATATTTCAAAATGGTCAATACTCTCCTCATGTGGGAAGCCCAAGGACATTTTTCTGAGATCTTCATAGGAGATAGATCTTTACAGAAACTTGATAGGGATTCTGGAGGCAAAATTCATGAAAGGGTTAGCCTCCTTTTCAGGACTGAGAAACCTCAGGGTGTTTAGCTCTCAAGGATGTTTGCAATGAGCCTCTAGAAATTCAATTGTGGTTTCAAGTTCTCCTACCTGCACTGGCTCCAGCCCTGGGCTTCTGCTTCCAGTGAGCGCCATCCTCTGTATTGCCCCTTCATCTCGAATTTTCCTTCTGACCTTAATTCTTTGGTAGATCTAAGAAGAGTCATTGGTTTTCAGCTCGTTCAGCTCTTATCTTATTGCAAGGATGGAAATGACAGCTTCCAAGCTCTTTACACATTGGATCAGAAAAGAGAAGTTACGGTGTGATTTGTGAATGAACCAAGCTTTCCATATAAATATGTCAAGTGAATCACAAAATCCTGGGTCACAGACTTTGGCAAGAATATAATAATTACAGCAATAACAATAACAGGGATAAAATGAGACAATTATTGAAGTGCTACCAGCACTTCACTAAGTACTTTAGCCATCTGATAACATGCTACAAAGTAGGTACTGCTGTTTTCCTCATTTGATAGGTGAGGAAACAGAAAGAAGTGGTGTGACCGCACTGCAAGATATTAAGCAGGGGAGTGACCTGGCCTTGTGCATGTCCTTCGCATGAGTGAGCCTCAGACCACAGTCATGAGCCCATGGAGATTCTGTGCCAGATTCAGAATCATAGACCATCCCTCAAGGCTGGGTCTCTGTGTGCATGTCAAGGAGGCCTGTGCACTCGGGGTGTTAGCAGCAGCAAGTAGTGGCAGTTGGGTACAAGAGAACAAAACCCTGGGACACTATAGCAAGCTCGAGAATCCTTAACCTCGTGCGGCTCTCTGCTTGGTTTTAAGTCTCCTTTCTGAGATTCTGTTTCAGTGTTTGCACCGTCCCTAACTATAGGACCAAGCTTCACGGGTGTAATTTTTCACCTGCACATCAGAAACAGTTTGCTCTCCTCCTGTCAAGATGGGTGTTGTTTCTTCTCCTATGGAAACAGGCAGCCACAGAAGTGGTCCTGACCCAGGTCCCCCAAGAAGCCTTTGTTTCAGTCTGCATTCTCATTGCTTGATCCAAACACCTGACATGCACCAAACTTAGAGGAAGGAAGATTTATTTGCTTATGGATCTGGAGATTTCAGTCCATATATAAGTATATAGTCCATTGTATGCTGCTTGCCAAGCAGGAGCTGGGGCTACAGGTCCTTAGGGCATGATGGCAGGGAGCAGAGAGAGAGAGAGAGAGAGAGAGAGAGAGAGGGAAAAAGAGTCAGAGGGAGAGGATCAGAGCTAGACACTGCAGAGGATCAGAGCTAGACACACATACACACACCCCTGTCATGCCACCAGGGATCCACCTCTAGAGATGGCAGCCTCCAGGGCATAGGATCTGGGGAACATTTTAAATCCAAACTATAAATCGGGCATGGTGGCACATGCCTGTAATCCCAGTACTTGGGAGCCTGAGACACAGGAGGATCGCAGGTTCAAGGTCAACCTCAGCAACTTAGCGAGACCCTTAGCAGTTTAGTGAGACCCTATTTCAAAATAAAAAGGGCTGGAGCTGTAGCTTGGAGGTAGAATGCCCCAGGGTTCAATCCCTAGTATAATAATAATAATAATAAGAATAAGAATAATAATAAAATAAGTAAATCCAAACTATAATACCTTGTCTTCTTCCACAGCATTTTGCTCTTGGGGCACATTGGGAAGTCAAGCAGAAAAGCAAATAGCTTGCTGTCTCTGTGCAGCTCCTCTTATCCTCTGCTGTGATGACGGTGCTTTATTGGTTCATCAGAGCAGCGTTGCTCTACACAGCTGCTGTGCTTCTCCATTGGTCATGGCGGGAGGCCCTGACAGATGGAGTGGTGCAAGCAGGGGGTGGGAGAGACAGGACTCTCCTGAGGCTGCTGCGTGAGACATGGCATTTTCTTTCTGCCCTTACCTGGCAGGATTAGCTATACATCCTGCCAGTAAAAATGTACCTTTTAAGTAGAGAATAAAATTGTCCCTCCCCTAACATGCCTTGCTTCCTTCTTTGCTGGGAATCTAGGTCAGCGAAAGTAGGTGAGATGAGAGAAGTCAGGGAAGGAAATGCACCTTAAGGGAATGAGTAGGTGACAGCCCCAGAGAGCCTGAGAGGAGAGTAATTCCAGACGCTCCTGCAACCAGTAGGGCTGCTCTGTCTCTCTTTCACCCTCCCAAGGTACAGCAGAGGTTCTTTAGTGCAGATCTTATGCGCCTGATACAACAGATGTGTTTCTCACCACTTTCAGGTAATTACATTTTTGTAAAACGACAACAAAAAAAGGAACACCCACAGTTTGCATTTAAAGAAATACTTGGTAAATGAGCAATGTGTGCATGCAGGCTTCTGATACCCTGACACTTATCAAAATGTATAACTACAATGCACCAATAAATGAATATATTTAAAAAAAAGAAATACTTGGTAACATAGAGGATTTTACAATCTTCCCACAAGACATTTATTTTATTAACTTTTAATGTGATTTTTAAATTGGCGCATCATGATAACACATGAAGGTGGGATTTGTTGTTACAGATTTGTACACGCACATACATAATTTGATTAAATTTCATTCAAGTAGAGGATATTTTGCAAATGAATAATGACTGGGTCTTATATGTTAATTCAGCTTCACATTTATATTGCAAGGAAGATACTCTTGTCTAAGATGGAGTCCGCATGTCAGTTTGGAAGCCCTTGGGGAACACTTGCAAGCTCACCGTTTCAATGTGCTTTTTTTCCTAAAGGTCTTTAGGAGATCTGTGAACAGTGAACCTCCTTTACCATGCTCCTTCTCCCTTGCCAATCTCTTCTTCTAGTACCAGAGACAATGACAAGCTGGTGAACCTTAGGAGTCCGGAGTCTAGCTGGGTGCGGTGGCGCATTTCTGTAATCCCAGGAACTGGGAGGCTGAGACAGGAGGATCACAGGTTCAAGGCTAGACTCAGCCACTTAGGAAGACCCTCAGCAACTTAGCCAGACCCTGTTTCAAAATTAAAAATTAAAAGGCCTGGAGGTCTAGCTCAGGAGTAGAATGCCCCTGGATTCAATCTGTAGTACCAAAAATAAAATAAAATAATAAAATAAAAAAGTCATGAGTCTAACCCTTTTCTAATAATTTAAGAAATGAAAGCCTAAATGTCGGGGTTTATTTTTAATTTTCCCACATTGCCTTTAAAAATGCCTCTGGGTGTTGTAGGAGACTGTGCTGCAATGCAATTCCTTGACAAACTATTTCCTCCTGTACCTGCCGCCAGCCATTTGGGCTGAGATAGCACATTGTCATCGCTTACTCTTACTCCCTTGCCAGCCTGCCAGACGCTCTCATGTTGCTGCTTCTTTCGAGGTTTCCCAGCCCACTGACTATTTTGCATTTGGGATAATTTCTTCCCCAGCTGCCTTCATTTGCATTTTCCCAAACCAAATCTCATTGTGATAATTTCTATTCATATTTCTAATCTCTTTAGATCCATCTGTGTTATCTCTCTGTCCTCAGTGATGTCTGCTCTACCTCCTAATTTAGTACCAGCCAAAAATGTTATTTACAAAATGTGTTAGGCTTGTTCCCAGTCATTAATGAAGATGCCGAATAAAACTAGATCTCACAGACCCAGTGGGGCCTTCCGTGAGCCGCCGCTTCCTCTCCTCGCAGATATTAGGCTGTTTCCCATCATCGATTCTTGTTCACCACAGTTCAAGCTTCCGAGTCATCCTGTCCCAGTTCCAACTCATGCCAGCCAGAGCTTTGCACAGGCATGTTTCAGGAAGGCTGTTTCGATGCTTTATCTAGTTCCAAAGATTCAATATCTACAGGTGCTATTGAATCAACAGTTTTAATTAATGGTAAATTTTATTGAGTATCACGTGCCAGATGGAAATATCTAGCCTTACTTTTTAAAACTCTTCAAGAGCCGGGCGTGGTGGCGCACGCTCGTAATCCCAGTACTTGGGAGGCAGAGACCGGAGGATCCGGGTTCGCGGCCAGCCTCAGCTCTCTCTCTGTCTCTCTGTCTCTCTGTCTCTCTGTCTCTCTCTCTCTCCTTAGTGAGGCCCTCCGCAACTTCGTGAGACCCGGTTTCAAAATAAAGTATAAAAAAAATAGGGCTGGGGGCGTAGCGCGGAGGTAGAACGCCTCTGGGTTCAATCCCCGGTACCGCAAAAAAAAAAAAAAATAGGGCCGGGGGTGTAGTGCGGAGGTAGAACGCCCCTGGGTTCAATCCCCGGTACCGTAAAAACTAAATAAATAAATAAATAAATAAATAAATAAAAAGTATAAAAAAAGTTGGGCTGGGGTTTTAGCTCGGAAGTAGAATATCCCTGGGTTCAATCCCCGGTACCATAAATAAATAAATAAATAAATAAAATTCTTCAAGAAAGCAGAACATGTGATTATTTTCATCTTCTCCCTGTTGGATCTTCCATCATTTTTTTGTGTTAATCTGCTAGTTAATTCCCCCTGAATTTAAGAAATCATAAACCAGTACACACTTATGATGGACACAAGAGCTGTAGAAGAAATGACCCTTGTCATAAGGAGCTTATAACCTAATAGAGTGGATTAGACTTGTGTGTAATAAAGACAGACTCTAACAATGCCTTCATCCTGACTCTAGGGCTACAGAACTGTGACTGTGGGTTGGGGTAGTTGGAGAAAGCCTAATGCAGAAGGGGAGTGTGATGGTTTGGATCTGGAATGTCCCCCCAAAAGTCATGTGTTCAAAGTATGGTCCCCAGTCGGGTGTGGTGGCACACACTTGTAATCCCAGTACTTGGGAGGCTGAGACAGAAGGATCGCAGGTTCGCCCCCAGCCTCAGCTACTTAGTGAGGCCCTTGGCAACTTAGTGAGGCCCTGTTTCAAAATAAAGAATAAAATATAGGGCTGGGGGTGTAGCTCAGAGGTAGAATGCCCCTGGGTTCAATCCCCAGTACTGCAAAAAAAAAAAAAAAGTATGGTCCCCTATGTAGAAAGGTTCAGAGGTAGGGCTTTTAAGGGCTGAGGATATAGCTCAGTGGTACAGCGCTTGCCTAACATGCTGGAGTCCCTGGGTTCAATCCTCAGTGCTGCAAAAAGAAAAAAAAAAAGAAGGTAGGACTTTTTAGCAATGATGAATCATGAGGGTTCTGACCACATCAGTGAATTAATGATTAATCCATTGATAGCAAGATGGACAATTGGTGGAGGGACCTAGTTGGAGGAAGTAGGTCACACAGTGTGTCTAGAAGAGTTGATCTTCTCCCCTCCCCTCCCCTCCCTCCCTTCCTCCTCCTCCTCCTCCTCATTCTTTTCTCTCTCTCTCTCTCC
>PVJS01007484.1:10346-22330 GCA_004027185.1 Glis glis | reverse complement strand
AAAAGCTGACCGAGACTAGAAGACAGCTACAGCACTGATGGATAATCCCTCCAAAACTCAAATTAGAAATATCCATAGAAGAGCTGGGCTTGGTGGCATATGCCTGTAATCCCAGTACTTGGGAGGCTGAGACAGGACGATTGCAGGTTGGAGGACAGCCTTAGCAAGTAGTGAGACTCTCATCAACTTAGCAAGACCCTGTTTCCAAATAAGACATAAAATTGGGCTAGGGGTGTAGCTCAAAGGTAGAATGCCTCTGGGTTCAATACCCAGTACCACGCACACACACACACACACACACACACACACACACACACACAAGAAATATCCATAGAAGAACCATCTAAGCTGTGTGTGTGTGTGTGTGTGTGTGTGTGTGTGTGTGTGTGTTGCTGGGGATTGAACCCAGGGGCATTCTACCTCTGAGCTGAACCCCTAAACCTTTTTATTTTTTATTTGGAAACAGGGTCTTACTAAGTTGCTAAGAGCCTTGCTAAGTTGCTGAAGCTGGTCTCAAACCTGCAATCCTGTTTCAGTCTCCAGCTCCAAGTTTTTTTGTTTTTGTTTTTTTGTTTTGTGGTACTAGGTACTGAACCTAGGGACATTCTAACTCCAAGCTACATCCCCAGGCCTTTTTATTTTGTTTTGAAATGGAATCTTCCTAGGTTATTGTTATAATTGATATAAAATGTTCCCTAAAGAGCTCATTTATTAATGTTTGAAGCTGATGTAATTGAGTTATGAGGGTTGTAATCCCAGTAGTGGGTATAATCTGGGTGGTGACCCAGGACAGTCGGGTGTGGCTGGAGGTGGATCCCCGGGGGTGCAGCCTTGGGGATTACATAAATGGTTCCTCCTCCCCTGCTCACTCTCTTGCTTCCGGCCTCCACAATGTGAGGAGCACAGCCCACGTCTCTCCCTCTTTCTGCCTCCCGCTGCCATGCCCTGAGATGTGCGGTCCCCGGCCTCACATGGACTGAACCCAGAACCGTAAGAAAATAAACCTTCTTTCCTCTAAGTTATGTGGTCAATCTTTTAGATTATAGCTGCAAGAATGCTGACCATAACAGTTGCTGCGATTCTAAGTTACTGAGGCCAGCCTTGAACTTGTGATCTTCCTTTCTCAGCCTCCCAAGTACTGGGATTACAGGCATGTACCACCACACCCAGAGCAATTTTTAAATGTACATTAAAATCAGTTTTTAAAAAGTATGAAAGTCTTGTTTGAATACATTCTCACTGTAAGAGATTTAAACAAAAGAATAATAGAAGAAAAGAGGAAACTGCTTTCCTTTTTTTTTTTGCAATTTTAAATTTTACCAGAAAACACCTTTTAAACCACTGAGATTGGCTTTCCAGTGCTTGCTGGGCTTCTACGACTCATGCAGGCCGAGTGCCACACGAGGGTGAAGCAGCAGGCAGCTACTTGCCCTCTGAAGCTGCATTTGCCAGGTGGTGTAGACTAGCGCCAGGGCACTTTTGGGGACTTTCTGGACTATTACAGATTTCCAGCATCGTCTTGAATAAAGTCAGTGCTGATCCAGTATCAACAATGGGGAAAGCACTGCATCTTCATCACTGTTTGATGGTACAATGTTGGCATCTGAGCTGGACCCCAGAGACATTCTATTTACAAAGAACCTTAGAGTGCCCAAGGAGGGGATGCAGCAGTGAGCAGTGTCTTCCCCATTTGCCCGCCTTGATCAGACGGGATACACACACACACACACACACACACACACACACACACACTTTTTACTTTAAAACCTGCTTATTCAGCCAGGCGTGGTGGTATACACTTGTGATCCCAGTACTTGGGGGGCTGAGACAGGAGGATCATGGGTTCATGGCCAGCCTCAGCTACTTAGTGAGGCCCTCCGCAACTTAGTGAGACCCTGTTTCAAAATAAAGAATAAAAAATAGGGCTGGGGGTGTAGCTCGGAAGTAGAATGCCCCTGGGTTTAATCCTCAGTACCGCAAAAAATAAAAATAAAAAATAAAACCTGCCTATTCAAGTTGGACAGGGTGGTGCATGCCCGTAATCCCAGTACTTGGGAGGCTGCGACAGGAGGAGTGCAGGTCTGAGTCCAGCCTCAGCAACTTGGCGAGACCCTGTTTCAAAAGAAAAAAAAAAAGGGTGAGGGGATGGGGGGCGGTGTGGTTCAAAGGTAGAATGCCCCTGGGTTCAAGCCCTGGTACCAAAAAATGAAAACAAAACCCAAACCTGCCTGTTCAAGCTGACATGTTGGTCCCAGTTTCCTTTGTACTATTGACTGGAAACGGCGATGTGTCGTGAATAGAAGTGGAATTCCCTCTGGCTGTGTTTTGAAACCACCTGGTACGTTCTCCTGTTGGGTCTGTAAGCAGCCATGAAATTGAATCAGGGAACAGAACAACTGCACTGGCAGCTGGTCAGGAGCAGCATCTGTTTCCAGTAGGCTGGGGAAAACCGAGCAATGGTTCTGGTTTCGACTCTGCTGAGTGGGACGAGCTGAACGCTGTTCACACTGAGCCTCCGCCTTTCTAACAAGTGGAAACTATGTGGGCCTTAAAGACAGATTCCCCTGCTGCCATGTAGATGACTAAGCTCGGGAATTCATTTTGCACATAAAGGGAAGTTGGGGACAAGTTGTTCTGACGGAGCTGGTTGCTTCATAACCCTCTTCAGTGGAGCTTGAGAGATTGATGGCCTTTGCTCATGTCCCAGGTGACACTCAAGCGCTGCGTGGATGGAGGAGAGTCACCCCAGGATCAGTCTCAGTTCTACGGTCTCAGCAGGAATCTCACTCAGGGACATTATTGATGACGGATAGTGAAGTAATAAAGGCCAAGGTACAGGGCGGGTTCAAGCAAGGTCATTGCCGCACCAGTTGAAGGGTGACTGATGGATCAGAGCCAATGAGAGCACAGAAGAAGGGGGACGTAGAGATTTATTACCCGCCTGGATTGCTAGATGAGTCTTACCCCTTCAAAGAACTGTTCCTAAGGTAGGGCTGGTGGCTGAAGTTGGGACGTTTTGATTCAGGAATATAGAAAACTTTTTCAAAAATAACTTGCCCTTCCATATTGCAAAAGAAAAGCTTAGTTTTTTATAAAAAATTAGAAAATACAAGACTAAAAGAAAAATTGAAAAGTCACTCACAGTCCCACATCTTGTATAGAATACTGTAAACAGCTGGATTATATACTTCCTTTATTTTTCCTATGTTTAAACACACATTTTGATTAAAAATGAGTTCACTGTATACATATTTTTTGAAGACTGTTTTTCACAGAACTACTTTCCCCTTCATCATTCTATGTCAGTGCACAACATCCCTTTTTGTTAATTACTTTGTGTGTGTGTGTGTGTGTGTGTGAGAGAGAGAGAGAGAGAGAGAGAGAGAGAGAGAGAGAGAGATACTGGGGATTGAACTCAGGGATATTCTATCTCTGAGCTACACCTCCAGTCCTGTTTAATTTTTGGTATTTTGAAATAGGGTCTTACTAAGTTGCTGAGGGTCTTGCTAAGTTGCTAAGGCTGGCCCTGAACTTGTCATCCTCCTATCTCAGCCTCCCAAGTACTGGAATTACAGGTGTGCATCACCATACCCAGCTTAATTACTTTTTTACTACAAAACTAACAGACACTCTTTTTTTTAATAATTTCGGTGTATAAGAAAAAATATAAAAGTATTTCTTCTCAGTCCGACCTCCCAATTTCTCTCCCCGGAAAATAGAAAATAGAAAGAAAGAAAAAGAAAATGTCTTGTATGTCTAAACTTTTTAGGTATGTTCACACACACTCTCTTTTACACACACACACACACACACACACACACACACACACACACACACATAGTATTTAAATAACTAATATATCACAGGATACTCACTTAAATCTGTTATGTGTAAATTCAGGGTTTTTCCACATCCTCACTGCAGTGAGTATCCTTGCGGTTACATCTTTGTACACAGTCACGATTATTTCCCTAACATAATTTCTAGGAAGCGAGTTGCTAGATTCAAAGATACGCACGATTCACAGGCTTCTCATACGTGCCGCCCATTCATCCTTCACAAAGTTTGTTCCAGTTTCACATCCTCGCCAGTAGGCAGGATGGAATGCGTTAACATGTTTAAAACTGAAGTGTAGGCCACGTGTGGAAAAGTGGACTAGCCGTGAGTTTGATCTCAGCTGTCCAGGAGCACTGGAAACGTGCCTGGTCCAAACTGAGGCATGTTACAGTGAAGCCTGCCGCCCACGTGTGCCTCGCTCACGCCCAGGGCTCCGAGAGCTAAGGTTGCTCCCTTCAACACCCTGACTATATCTCAGAAAGCCATCAACAAACACATGGCGAGTGTCCACTTTGGAAGGTAATGGGATTCATAGCAAGACCATGATCTTCCAGAACCTACTGCTAAGTATAAACTCTAAGTTGCACATTTAATAATTTGTTATTGTGTTTGTTAATAATGTGTGAGAGCTGAGTCTTCTAGAATTGCTCCTGGTTTCCATGCCATGCTCCTGTCAAAAGGTGCAGGCAGGATGCGGGATGGACCACTCAGCCGTGCAGTGTAAACACAGCGGGGAGAGACATCAGGGTACAGCTGAGGCAATGGCTTCCGGTTACAGGGAGACTCACACCTGAGCTCCAGTCGGCCCATCCCTCCGCCCCATCGATCCTCAGTTTTCCCTTTCGCTTGCCTCAAAGGCACATATTGACTGCCAAACACACCTTGGGTACACACACCTGTTTGCCAAGCACAAAGGCTGTTCACGGGTAGGCTTTTCCCTCCACACACCCACCCACACCCTTTCCCAGTCCAGGGTGGAAGCAAAATGCAGATAAGGAGGGAGAAAGGGCTCTTGGGTCGAGCTTATGAATGTTGCTATTTTTCTGCTCTATTTTTAACTCACATCTCGTTCTCTGAGTCACTTTTTCATTGGACTCAGCTTGACCATTAAAAAACAAAACAACAAAGGACTAAAAAAAATATACCTTCAAGTATTTTTGGCTCAGTCGTGAGCTTGATCATTTGGAAGATGGCCCAGGCCTTGCTTCATTCCGCTCCTACAGTCGAGCGGCTTCCGTCAGGAAGGTATCCGGGTGAAGGAATTAAGATAAACAGCGCTGTTCTAACTTGTCAGTGTACTGCTTTTTTGGTTTAGTTCTTTCCGTTTTGTTTCTGCATTATGCTTATTTTTGTGAGAATGTTTCTAGTCCTTTGGAAGGCCCTGCTTGGACTTTTTGTAAAGTCGTACGTCACTAAATTAAAGAGCTGGTATAACTTTTTAACAAGAAAAATGAGAGTTCTCTATAAATGACTTTCCCCCCTACATTTGAAGAATAAGCAGATACCCTATCAAGAGGAATCTGAACTGAGAACTGCAGGCGTCCCGTCATCGTTCCATGACTGTTCTGACTTACTGGACGAACTTGGTGAACTATCTCCCAATCCTTACTTCTTCCATCTGTGAAGAGAGACAGAGTGTTCTCTTTTCTTCCCATACCATGTTCAGTTATGCACTGCGGTAAAAGCAATATGCTAATGCAAAAGGAATAGATTATGTTGGGCTGCAGAAGTTTTGATTGACATTTGAAATTCTTTTCTGATTCTGACTTCTGTGATTAATAGAAATGCTTTCACTCATTCAGCCACTGTGTTTAAAGACACTGGTAAAATCTAAAGAACTTTTTAATATTGCAGTAAGACACACTGTAATTTTTGCCTAAAACAGACTTCCAGACACCCTTTTTTTTTTTTTTTTTGCGGTACCAGGGATTGAACCCAGGGGCATTCTACCTCCGAGCTACACCCCTGGCCCTATTTTTTATCCTTTATTTTGAAACCGGGTCTCATGAAGTTGCAGAGGGCTTCACTAAGTAGCTGAGGCTGGCCGCGAACCTGGATCCTCCAGTCTCTGCCTCCCAAGTACTGGGATTACAAGCGTGCGCCACCATGCCCGGCCTAAGACACCCTTTTTCTTCATATTCAGAGTTGAGCATATAATTCATAAGGACTTCTCTCTCTCTCTCTCTCTCTCTCTCTCTCTCTCGTCCTATTACTCAAGGGTTAAGCATATTTAAAACATTTTTTCAATATGGGATGGACAAGATTGAGTAGCCTTCTAGTAGCAATGGATGAGCCAGAAACACCAAAAACTCAAAAACTCCAACTAGATTAAAAGAGCTGTTGGGAGCTCTTTTAATCTAGCTGAGACAGGAGGATTACAGGTTCCAGGTCAACCTCAGCAACTCAGCAAGACTCTCAGCAACCTAGCAAAACCCTGTTTCAAAACAAAAAAGAAAAAGGTCTGGGGGTGCAGCTCAGAAGTAGAATGCCCTTGGGTTCAGTCCCCAGTAATACACACACACATACACCCCTGAATATGAGTTAAAAGTCTGTAGATCTCATAGACCCTTAACTATAAGATAAGGTCTCATTAATTAGCACAGCCTAAACACTATCCATCCTTGTCCCTGATAACTGGTCTAGGACCTGTACCCCCCTGACACCCTCCCACTGTCTCCCATAAGAGGATCAATGGGGTGCATGCCGCATGTACCAGGGCCCCATCCCAGCTCTGTGGTTGGATAGACGTTGTTGGGCCCTGATGGTTCTCCCTCCTTGGGTCCCAGTCTGTCTTGGGGTTCCCGTGAGTGCCGTCCTGCTTCTTGGTATTGCTGAGCAGAGAACTGCTTGGTGGATGCTACCGAGGACACCAGGTTCCTCCTGGAGCCACAGTCCCCCCCCTTTCTGTGACACTCTGTTCAAACAGTCCCAAAGCAATGCCATTTGTGCGTTGGTATTTTGTGGAGATTTGGAGAAGTGGCTTTTTGGGTTTATTACTTACCAGCTTCCTACTCTCTATGGCTTAGACACGAAGGCCACTGAAGTAGGGGAGGGAGGCAGAGAGTTCCAGGCCTTTCATACTCAAGGTCGACCCTCTCCTCTGACAACCCAGACTTCATCTTAAGCTTCCCCCCCCCTGTACTAAAGATTGAACCCAAGGGCATCCTTCTTCTGAGCTACACCCTAGCCCCTTTTCATTTTTGTTTTGAAACAGGGTCTCACTAGATTGCTGAGAATCTCGCTACATTGCTGAGGCTGAGAATCTGCCATCCTCCTATCTCAGCCTCCCAAGTACTGGGATTATATGGGTGTGTGCCACCATGCCTGCCTGAATTTCTCTTTTATTTATTTATTTATTTATTTATTTATTTATTTATTTTTTGTGGTACTGGGGATTGAACCCAGGGGAATTTTACCTCCAAACTACACCCCCAGCCCTATTTATTTTTTATTTTTTATTTGGAAATAGGGTCTCACTAAGTTGCAGAGGACCTCACGAGGTTGCTGAGGTTGGCCATGAACCTGCGATCCTCCTGTCTCAGTTTCCCAAGTACTAGGATTACAGGTGTGCACCACCATTTCTGGTTTCTCTTTTCTTGATATAAATGATCTCCCAGGAGACTTCAGTAGCCCCCACCAGAGCTTTTCTTCGGGACTCCCCACTAGCTCACCCAGTGTGCCTGAATCTTCTGCGGCGGGCATATCTCAAACACAATCTAAGATCCTTACTAAGTGAGGATTTGTTCTTTCTTGTTTTGAGGAAAGCCACCCCAGGCCACCCTGGGGACTGACCCAGAGGAGGGATTGTAGGGTGGCGATGGGAAGAGAGTGGCAGCAGGCAGTGAGGACGGGGCAGGAGGCGGAGGGACGCCCCAGGATTCCACCAGGCGTTCCATCCTTCACTGGGCTCTGCATTCTCTCTGCAGAATGACATCTTCGAGTGGTCCAGGGACCACCGAGCCCACCACAAATACTCAGAGACGGACGCTGACCCTCACAATGCGCGCAGAGGCTTCTTCTTCTCCCACATCGGGTGGCTGCTGGTTCGCAAGCATCCAGATGTCATTGAGAAGGGGAAGAAGCTCGATGTCTCTGACCTGCTCGCCGATCCTGTGGTCCGGTTCCAGAGGAAGTAAGTGAATGGACATCATAGAGAGTTGTCCCCTGGCACCAGGCGAAGGGACAGAGTTCATAAGGTGTAATACTGCCCCTCCAGCGCTGTCCTCAAGCGTTTCCCTAATGAATGGGTCTTATTTTTAGGGGTTGCCTCTGTTTATTCATTTTCTTTTGCTCATCAAGTTCTTCCTGCTGGAAAGCTTATTTTGAGATTTAACTTTCGTTTGTCGTGGATTTGCATCAAGCCCAGTGTCGTGTCCTTCTGACCAATCTCGCACGGCTGATTTCGAGGATTGTTTCTGTGTTTCCCTCTGCCCTGCTCATGCTTCCCTGGGGTAGCAGAAGGTGAGGCTTGCTTTATTCCAGCAACATACTTGACTCCACCAGATGTCCTCTCTGTTGTCCTGTAGTCCCTGCCCCACCATGGAAATGTTATGCCAGTAGGTTTCTGTGTAGAGAAAATGAGACCGCATAACAGGGAGCCTCAGAGCACCTGTGCGCCCTAACGGTGTCAGCCAGGTGTATGCAGTTGGTCAGCATTTGCACGGTGAAACTACTTTTAACAAGCACATGCACAAACATTGCCTATAATTATGCTGGAAAGGAGGGAGTGCCCGTTGTTTACCTTTTAACTAGAAAACTGGCGTGTACTGTATCCATGTTGGTTTGGGTCTGCAAACTTGGCCATGCTGAGAATGTTTAATAAATGGGTTTGTTGCCCCTAACACAATGGATTTTTGTGCAGAGGACAGTGTCACAGCTTTGCGATAACATGGCAAGTGGTTACTAAAGACCATCTCCACTGACAGGTTAGAGTCAACTGAGGACTTACCTGTGTGGAATCTGTTCAGTTTGAAGATGGAAATAGAGGCCATGCCTTTGTCCAACACAAGAATTTGTGTGTGTGTGTGTGTGTGTGTGTGTGTGTGTGTGTAAGAAAGAAAGAAAGAATGGCTTAGAAAGTGCTGGAGTTCCCAAAAACCTCTTTAAAAAAATTTTTTTTGTACTAGGGATTGAACCCAGGGGCGTTCTACCTTCAAGCTACACCCCCAACCCTTTTTATTTTATATTTTAAAGCAGGGTCTAAGTTGCTGAGGCTGGCCTTGAACCTGTGATCCTCTTGTCTTAGCCTCCCAAGAACTGGGATAACAGGTGTGCACCACCATGCCCCACCCAGCAGCCTCTCCCTTTACTTTGAAGGGAGCAGTAGAATATAGTGAGAAACTGGCAGACCATGGAGTTGGACTGCCCAGGATGAAACTCCGTGCTCACCACTGACCAGCAAATGCACTAACCACTCTGAGTCTCGGTATCATTCATAAAATAGGAGCAACAAGAATACTTACCTCCTGTAGCTTTATGAAAATGTAGGCAGATAAAAGTATGGGAAATGCCTGGTGCAGCGTAAGCGCTTGTGAACGCCAGTGATAGTTACTGTTTCATGGACAGGTGCTAGTCTGGAGGATTCCATGTGCCTCCATCAACACTCCTGTTGGTTTCAATAGAAGGTCTTCTCTGTTCACCTCAATACAGCTCTTTCAAGTGGACATACCCAGTATCAATAGCCAAAAGATTTAGAACAGAAAATAATAAAGTGTTTTCAATTAGCAATTAAGTGATTTGTTGATTTTGATTTTTCACCAAGAGAGTGAAACATTAAAGGTCATGAAAAATTCAGAGTAGAAAGAAAATCATCCATAGTCCTAATATATAAACACAGTCACTATTAATATTCTGCACTGTCTCCTGCTATTTTTCACGCATATACTTGGTATATTTGGCGTGATGGCAGTCACACTGCATATGCGATTGTATGTCTCGCCTTTAACTTCAGATTATATTGTGGACACCATTGTCAAAGCCTGCAGGAGAACCCATCAGTCGAGCATGTCATAGTTTATTTAACCATCACTGTGACTGGATATGTGTGTCATTTCCAATTCTGTGATATAAATGATATTGCTATATAATTAGTAATGCTTTGGGGCAATCAGAACTTAGATTAATTTGAAGAGCTCAGATGAGAAGGCAAAGGCCCTTCTGTTTTATTAATGAGAACTGAGCTGGGTGTAATAGTCTGGGTTTCTTGGACCATAAAAATGGAAGTTTTTTTTTCATCTAGTCCTTTTAAAAAATGTTGTAATCTGATTCATTATGTGTGGACTGGCAGTACATATGTCCAAGGACTATTTCTAAATGCAGGCTGAAGAACAAAGACTATTTCAGCAAGTTCCCTGAATAGTTATTGGAGAACATCTTTCATTACCAGTCCAGTGACCAAAGGGGCCATAGCTATCAGAAACCATCCACTCATATCATTGTTTCGCAGCTGTCCTTGCGCTCCTTCTGGGAATTAGTGCTGAGGATATAGCTCTAAAGATTGGCCTCTGTCCTCCCAGAATTTGCAGAGGAGCAGGGAACCCACAAATTAATTTACAGGCACTTACACCTTAGTGAGAGGAATGTTGTAAACTAGTCCGGGACTCTGTGGGAACACAGAGGAGGGTCTTCTAACTCCTCTGCAGGGGGGAGGGGAAGGACGGCCTCATGGAAGGAGCTAGCCTCTGACCCAAGCCCTGAGAGATGCAGATGTAGTCAGGTGAAGATGGGGCAAAGGGCATTTAGCATGCCTTTTATAGTTTAGTATAGAACTATACTGAACTATGGAACTTGTGCACCAGAGGGGACCTCGCAAATCATTTGGCCCATGCCCTACATTTTACCTTATTTTTGGTGATGATCAGTTGAGGAGACACAGGAGAAGCCCAGGAGAGCAAAGTTCATTACACTTACAGGTCCTAGAAACAAAAGGCGTGGCCCTCCATGCAGGGGTAACGTGGGAACGCCTTAGCATGGTCAGAAGGGGCAGAAAGCAGGAGCAAGGGGGAAACTGTGAGGTTAGAGCCTTTCTTGAGGTTTCCTTGGGAAGGGTGGGGCAGAGTGAACAGGTTAGGACTGGCTAGTCTGAATAATTTCCATGGGCTCTAAGTTATGGGATGGCCCCTAGTTGCCTGGTGCCATCCAATGACGATTAAGGTGGAGGGAGGTTGGCTCCTTAAGAACACGGGCCAGACAGAGAAGGTCTGGCTCTGGATTGGCTAGTCTGTATATCGAAGGCATGCTCCAGGCTGGACCATTGCCGTCTCTCAGGATTGGCTAGCCTCAGGAAGGGCAGTCTCTGTCCAGCCAGAAAGGTTTATGAGATGTCAAAACATGCTAATATGAGCTGGGCGCAGTGGGGTATGCCTGTGATCCCAGTACTTGGGAGGCTGAGACAGGAGGATCTCAGGTTTGAGGCCAGCCTCAGAAATTTAGTGAGACCCTGTTTCAAATAAAAAAATAAAGTAGACCTGGGTGTGTAGCTCAGAGGTAGAATGCCCCTGGGTTCAATCCCTAGTACCACTCCCCACAAAAAAACCATTGTGTGTGTGTGTGTGTGTGTGTGTGCGCACGCGCGCACACACACACACACACACACACACACTAATACTAGAGGAAACTAATAAAATGTAGCTAGAAAGCTGGGGCTAGAAGTACATCCTCTCAGATGATTGGCTCCATGTCCTTTGGTGGTATTCACTGCTTGGAAGGCATGATAGCAGTTCTTAGATGGACAGGGAAGTGCTGGTGTCCTTTGGTAATTATCCAGCATAGAGAAGAAAGAGATCCATGGTCCAAAATAAGGTGTGTAGAATCACTGAGCCAAGTGAAGAAAGCTTCCAAGGTACACAGAGACAGTGCAGTCCTCTGGGCTTCCTGTTGTTGCTGAAGCCTGCTTGACCGATCCTGCCAGCCAGGGCCTGTGGGAGAGGCAGGGTCCTCACAGCCATTGAAGTCATTGCACAGGGTGTGAGTGGGAGAGGAGCCCGTGGTCAGCGGCACTGTCACGTCAGGTCTCAGTCTTCGTCAACCTGGGCTGAGTGGGGGCTTTCTGGGTAACAGAGAAAGGTACCCAGCCACATTTGGGGCTCAGTCCAGTGTCGTTTCAGTGAGGCACCTGCTAGTTCCTCTGCTGCCGACCCCCCCCCCCC
>PVJS01007484.1:0-10246 GCA_004027185.1 Glis glis | reverse complement strand
ACACAGGCATTGTGGTTGGTTGGCAAACGCATGCTTAGCTATCCTCATGACAGTTTACCAAAGAAAGGCGTGGCAGTCAGGCTTGGTTGACTTTTTATTTTATGGTCTAATGAAATAAGATAGTAATAGCATTAATAACAGGAAACAACATGGTCCAAGGGGTAGTCCCAGACTTTTTCACAGAAGATAATTTTATCAAAGATAATCTTACTGTTATGCAAGCAATTAACCAGACTACTTCATGATTTGCTGTATTATCCAGTTGTAAATAATGAAAAGCTGGGCATCAGGAGGTTAAAGGGAGAGACGCAAGTGGCACTGTCTTTAGACCCTAGCACCTGGGGCCCCTGCCCTGGGCCTGCGGCCTTCAATAGATGTGCTTCTCCTCATGGAGTGTGAAGATCATAGGGCTAAAGGAACTATCTGGAACCTTTTCCACCTTCTGGACCATGCCCAGGTTCCTAGGATCTGAGAATTCCCTCCCAAGTGGAGCCTACACTAGCCTGTTCCTGGGCTTTGTCCTCCTGGCAGGAAGTGTGTGTACCCTAGGCCTAAAGGGTGGCCCAGGGACGGTGTTTGTTTGGGGAATCAAGCTTACACGTGAGTTTGGATATCCACACAGGGTGGAGAAAGCGGGCAGCCCAGGCCCGGAGCCTCCACCTAGACTCTTGACCTGAGCCCTGCAAATGTTGGGGTGAGCTTGGAAATGAGTCACACACAGGATGAGAGATGAGAGTCTATCCATCAGTTAGGAAGTATGTTTGGCTTTAACAAGATAGAAGTGCTTTCTGTAACAATTTAAGCAATTCTGGAGGTGGCAGTCCTGGGTGGGGATGGCAGCATTACCGGGTCAGGAGAGAACTCGGTTCTCCTTTAGCATGTGACATTTGTTCTCAGTGTCATTTCATGGTCCAAGTTGTCTACTAAGCTCCAACCGGAAGGGAGTTGGGGAGACGAAACGGCCTACCTCAGAGTCACCTTTAAGGATCCTTCCCCACGGACACATAAAACCTATCCACTTCCCTCTCATTGACCATGTCTCTTGGTTATTACATTGTATCCTTGAACAAAATCCTGATTTTGTTTCTAAGGCAGAAAAGGTGGATAGATATGAGGGTAATAGTTAGCAATAGTTACTCAATTTTCCACCTTAAACTAAGCAATTGGTTACCACATGTTAGTCATAACATTTTTGTGGAGCAAGTGGGTAGCCTCCTTGTCTCCATTTAGTGAGCAGAAACTGGAATCTCAAGTCATTTTCCTGAGATGACAGAATGAAGATAAAAATCCAGAGACTGCTTGTTTTTTGTTTTTGTGTTGGAGTTTGAACCCAGGGCATTCTACCTCTGAGCTACACACCCAGCCCTTTAAAAAAAAATTTTTTTTTTGGTAACGTTAGAAGGGAGAGGCAACTTCTAAGCTTCTTTTGCCAAACCAGAAAGCAGAAGGCAATGCCCCCCTTTTTTAAAGCTCTGGGTAACCATATCTGTCTAAGCTCAAAGCGTATTTCTGTGTTTGTGAGTATCACGCAGCCAGGGAGAGTGGTAGACAAGCCTTCAGTTAATTCAGCTTTGCCTCTCTGCCCTGCCAGCTATGTCTCCCACTCTGGGGGCTCTCTGGTGGCTGGGATGAACTACCTGGGGATTCACAACCAACCTGTCCCCATCTCCCTTCACCAAATCCGTGGCCTTTAATCATGGTTCTCTGTAGGGCTCTTGGGACTCTTTCTCTGTTCTGAGCCTACCTGCCATGGATCCTCCCTCCAGGTTGCTTGGTTAATAGAAAAATTATCTGTAGATATCGGTGGCTTTGAATAGCTGAGCACATTCAGGGCCTTGGTTGGTTATTTGTACTTTGTAGAAAACCCTATAGAAGTCATTTCCAAAGGAGAGACCCTAGATGATAACACATTCAGACATCTAAATAATATGTGTTTGGGATTTGGGGAGAGATATGGAAATAGCTTTTTTTTTCTTTTGTGATACTGGGGATTGAACCCAAGGGCATTCTGCTTATGAGCTACACCCCCAGCCCTGTTTTATTTTGAAGCAGGGTCTTGCTAAGTTGCTGGGGGCCTTGCTAAGTTGCTGAGGCTGGTCTTGAACTTGCAATCCTCCTGTCTCAGCCTTCTAAGCACTGGGATTACAGGCGTGTGCCACCACCACGCCTGGCTGAGACAGGAGCTTGTAAGCATGACTACCTGCCTCCACCCCCTTGCCTCTCAGTCACCCTTGGCTTGATGATTGCCTCTTTCGCGTGGGTCCTCGACTGGTCCTGTAATAGGAAAAGCAAACGGCCCCAAGGTGAGCACCTAGCCGTGCTATAGACAGAGCCTAGCTCTTCTGTATCCTTTCTGCCAACTTATAGCCTAATAATGTATGCTGTGAGGACTGGAGATGTAGCTCAGTGGTAGAGCACTTGCTTAGCATGTGTGAGGCCCTGGGTTTGATCCTGAGCACTAAAAAAAAAATCACATACATATAATTGTGTATATAATTTTATGTTTTTATAAATATAATATAATATATAATATATTGTTATGTTATAATATAATGTTTATATATTAAAATTACATATATAATTTTATATTTGTATATAATTGGATGCCAATTATATATAATTATAAATGTGTCATTATAATATATAAATATATGCAATATATGTATATACATATATATATGTAATATCTAATATATACATGTATGTAATATTTAATACATACATATATGTAATATATGTACATATATGCATATATATAGTATATATATATATATGGATGCCATGAGGCACATGGCATTTTCTCAGGTAATTCAGCTTCTTTCTGTTTTCTGCATGTATCACTTATTCATTCAACAAGTATGTGTTGAGTATTCACTCTACACCGAGCGCTGTTCAAGGGGTGGGACTGAACGGTGAAGGCGAGAACAAACTCCGGGAGGCTCCTGCTCTTTCTTTCTGCAGCCCCAGTCTGGGTCTGGGAGTGTGAGAAGAGGGAGCTCCAGTAGACATCTGCCAGCCGCCTGGCTCGCCCTTTTCCTCTGCTGGCTCTATTTAGTCTCTCCTGTTCTTCCGTCTCTGCCCCATTAATCTGTTTTTGCTCCCACTGTCTGTCTGCGTCTGTCCTGGCAGTCTTTGTCTTTTCACCTGCCAGAGAGCTTTGTTCCTCCTTTTGTGTCCTTCCCTGCGTGGCACATTTTCCCTCACGGGTCACACTGTGCTCTCAGTTCCACCATGCTTCCCCTCCCAGCTCCATTAGAGAACAAAGCCATTTAGCCAGTTGCTCAGCCAGACTCTTTGGCTTGTTTTTGGTGGGGAGATGAGTTTTTGGTCCTTTTGAATTCTCTTCTCACTTCAAGGCTGGCTTTGATTTCTTCTTCTTCTTTTTTTTTTGGTACTGGGGATGGAACCCAGGGCATTCTACTCCGAGATACAGCCCCTCCCACCCCACCCTTTTTATTTTTTGTTTTGAAACAGGGTCTTGTGGTCCTCCTGTCTCAGCCTCCCAAGTACTGGGATTACAGGCATACGCCACCGCGCCCAGTTTTTGATTTATTCTTTCCCTGTGACTCCCTTGTGACTGTAAATATTCCTTCTTGAATCCTGTCTCCCATTTTTGAGGGGTGGTCTATCTTTGGGTAGCAGCCTGAGCCACAGAGTCTTTCCCATTCTGCCCTCGCCTTAAAACACCACATTTTATTCTTGGCTCTGCAAAAAAATTAAGAATAAAAAAATTTGTTTCTTTGACTAGTTTTCCCTCCATCCAGCTATAGTTATCAAAAATTAAAACTCTGAGCCTTTTAGGTCCAAGGACTTGATTAAAATCAACTAAAGAAGTGTGAACTGTACTTCATTAGATCCCTTCTGTTAAAAGTAAATGGAAAGTGGAGAGAAGCATCTATAATCCCAGTACTTGGGAGGCTGAGACAGGAGGATACCAGAATTGAAGCCAGTGCATAGTCACTAAACGAGACCCTGCTGTAAACTAAAAAATAAAATAGGGCTGGGGGGTGCAGTGCAGCTCAGAGGTAGAACATCCCTGGGTTCAATCGCAATACCACACACAAAAAAAAAATAAATGAAAAGTAAACATAAGAGATAAAACATCCTTTCACTACTTTTGGCCTTTCTCAGGAGATTTTGATTGCTATAGCCAACAGCTGAATTACATTCTGGATTCAGGACAGAGGTGATTCAGCATTGTGGTTACAGCATCAACACTAAAATTTCCCTCTGCTAGTGGTTGAAAATTTGTACAGGGAGAAACCGGTGTAGCAGACAATTCAACAGCTTGTTTTGGCTTTAAAAAAATTCCCAAGTCAAAATGTCACTTGTTTGCCTCTTAGGAGGTACTTTTCCTATTGGAACTTTGGGAGGACTTCCCCTCTGTGTCTGTATGTGCCCCATTTGCATATGTGTATAAATACATCAACTGAATTAACAGTCATTTCTCTTTCCCCACATTGGTCATCCATTTCTGTGTGCAAGAAATTCCCCTGGCAAAATGAGGAGACAATGTCTCAAATTTCTGGAACCTGAGTTCTTCATTCACTAGTAGAGGAAACATATAAATCAATAGGTGTTGATGTATATATGGAGAGGGAGGGAGGTACTGAGATGCAGTTAGGAGGGAACCACACCAAGGGATGTTGTGTGTGTTTATGAATGCATCACTCTGCATCTCACTAGCATGTATAATTATATTGCATCCATAAAATTAAAAAGCAAGCCGGGCATGGTGGTGCACGCTTGTAATCCCAGTACTTTGGGAGGCGGAAACCGGAGGATCCGGGTTCGCAGCCACCCTCAGCTCTCTCTCTGTCTCTGTCTCTGTCTCTGTCTCTGTCTGTCTCTCTCTCTCTCTCCTTAGTGAGGCCCTCCTCAACTTCGTGAGACCCAGTTTCAAAATAAAGTATAAAAAATAGGGCCGGGGGTGTAGCCAGAGGTAGAACGCCCCTGCGTTCAATCCCCAGTACCGCAAAAACAAAAAAAAAAAAAAACAAAAACAAAAACGAAACACAGGTGTCAATGAACTTGGGAACTGCTGTTTGTAAAGTGTTATCTTAGCTTCACTGTTGATGGCAATACAGGTCTCTTCATGTATCTTGGATTCATTTCATAGCCTATAATAGATGCCATTTATTAAGTGCTTACTGTGTACTCACATTTTGTCTTTGTACACCGTATCTCTGATCCTTTCAATAATTCTACCATGCAGATGGTGGTACCTGGATTCTGGACTAATATCCTGGCTCCCATTGCCATCAGTAACCAAATCAGAGGGAGACTAGAGTACATATGCAATAAATAATTCTTTCTTGAATCATTCATCCTGCCAGCAACTAGCTGGGAAGCCAACTATTGAGATAATGTGTAAAATTGTTTTAGTGGAAGATGTTTCAACTTTTGTCCTTTTAGCAACTATTTCTTACATAAACCGCAAAAGCAATACCTTTTCCTGAATATCTGAAAAAGGATAATTACTTTTCTAGTAAAATACTATTTTAATACCAAAGCTGAAAGGAAATCTTAGCTAGTTTTAATGTAAAATTTGAATATTGACATACAAATTAAAGTAAGGTTAAGTTTTACAAAAGACGTTTTTGGTACAAGTAGATATCATCCTTACTAATATTTAGATACCAATTTTATTTATTTTTTTTACTATTTATTTATTTATTTATTTATTTTGTTACTGGTGATTGAACCCAGAGGCATTCTATCTCTGAGCTACATACCCAACCCTTTTTATTTTTATTTATTTATTTATTTTTTTTTTTTTTTGCGGTACCAGGGATTGAACCCAGGGGTGTTCTACCTCTGAGCTACACCCCTGGCCCTATTTTGTATACTTTACTTTGAAACTGGGTCTCACGAAGTTATAGAGGCCTCACTAAGTAGCTGAGGCTGGCCTTGAACCCAGATCCTCTGGTCTCCACCTCCCAGCTACTGGGATTACAAGGTGGGCCACCACGCCCCACCATGCCCGGCCCTTTTTATTTTTTATTTGAAACAGAGTCTCACTAAGTTGCTGAGAGTGACCTTAAACCTGTGATCCTCCTGTCTCAGCCTCCCAAGTACTGGATTGCGAGTGTGCACCTCCATGCCTAGATTTCTTTTTTTAATTTTTTGTGGTACCGTGGATTGAACCCAGGGGCATTCTACTTCCTAGCTACACCCCCCCCCCGGCCTATTTTTAATTCTTTATTTTGAAACAGGGTTTCACTAAGTTGAGGAGGGCCTCGGGAAGTAGCTGAGGCTGGCTGGGAGCCTGCAATCCTCCTGTCTCAGCCTCCCAAGTACTGGGATTACAAACGTGTGCCACCATGCCCTGATCATGCCTGGCTTTAGATATCAATTCTTGACTCTCTTTCTAAGTTACATAGGGAATAGTTTTCTAATCTCTCCTGAATATTTTCTTGGAATAAACAGTCCTCCAACGCAAGTATATGGATCTAGCTCCAAGCCTTCAGCCAGTAGAGTATCAACAGCATTTGTAAGAGGCTTTTGTTTAATCATTATTTATACTCTGAAAAGTTAGGTATATTGTCATTGGCATATGACTCAGAGAAAAAGGCTCTTTTTTGCTTTTTTGTTGTTTCTTCTTTTTCATATATTAAATTAAGGGGAAAGTAGAAACTTTTTCATAGCAGGAAATTTACTTTATTATTATTTCCTCCAACAAATGGCTTATAAATTTCTCTAACCTTAGAGCTCTTGAAATATGGTCATTGTAAATAGAACATAAGAATAAAATTCTACTTTTTAGTACAAAATATGATATATGTTCCCTGTGGAAAATTTAGAAATGCAAATAAGCATCAAGATTAAAATTTTTAAAAATTACAATCCTTCCACTTTAAAGATCAGTTAAAATTTTGCTGTATATTCTTCTAAAGTTTTTATAATAAGTCATGCTAGTTTTTTACAGTAATATATTCATAGTCTATGTACTATTTTAAATGATTAAAATAAGAAAAATACATTTAATATTTGTTAAATACTGCACATCATGTCTGGAAGAACAGGGACTAGGGTAATGACACTATGGTTGAGAATGGCACCCCTTTTTTTTTCAGGCCATTAGTTGTGGGGGGGTGGCAGGGGATGGGGTTGAGCCAATTAATCAGGAGTTGATTTGGGTATAGACTTTGTTGTTGATATTGTTGCTATTAGTGCACCCCGGACTTCAGCAGATGGCTGAAGTTACTGTGTGCTTATTGCCTGGGGTACCTTCAGCTTTCAGCTGTCCCTACACACCTGTGCCACCAAGTAGATCTCTCCCTATGCTCTTGCTCCTACCCCTGAGGGTGGATTCCATTGCTTGTTTCTCTGTGGGTGGCTTGTTATAAGAGTATGGGTTTCTTTGTCGTGTTGGTCCAGTATCAGTCTTAGGCAAGCTTCATGCGCCTGAACATTGGGATCAAGGCTTTCTCAGCCTTTCTGCTGCACTCCCAGGAAGAGCCGACCTCTGCTTTGGAGCAACACAGGATCCCCAGCACAAGCAGATTCCTGCCCTTTCCCTAGAAGGTAGAAGGTCTTTGCTACTCCTCCTCCTTCAGCAGTAATGGCTCTTTGCCTTCTGGGGCTGAGAGAGTTTCCCGTTCTTTCTCCAAACCTGGTTAGCTTCTAGTCCTGTTCCAGAAGCAATAGACTTTTGCTTTGTCCTGGGGCCCAGGTGTCTTGTCTTCCCTAGCATTTTACAACTTTTGCTTTGCAAAAGACAGCTCCGGGGAAGAAGGCAAGGCTCTGGGCTAATCTCCAGCACTGGTCACCTCCTGTAGGTCTATGCAGCGGAGGAGGTCCTGCCCTTCTACCCTGTCCCCAGCCTTCCTTGTGAATACCCTGTGGGGCCATAGAAAGGAGCTTGAGAGTAAGTACAAATTCTGCTTCTCACTGGAAGAAGGTAGAATGTCACAAAGGTGTTCTAGACAGGCGTATGAATAGGCGGGGCATGTTATGTCTTTCTTGTTCTTACTTTCTCCAGTGCTCTGAGCTGGGATATATTACTCCACAGCTAATAATAGTCACTTTAGTGCTGGTTTGCTTCATGAAAGACTCTTTTTCTAAAGAATCCAGCTAATACTAAGAAAGAAAGTAGTAGAGAAGTTGTTCAAACAAGAGGCATCTGAGGCCACAGATGCATATATTTAAAGTACGAAGTGGACCGATTCATGAGAAACAAATTCATTACTTTGCTGCCCAACTTGTAGTTCTTTCCGAGAAATGATTTACAAGGTTAATGTCCTTGTGACAGCTGTTTTGCGAATATATTAAATGATTCTGGGTGCCTTTTTAAAATTGAAAGAGTGTGATTCATACGTATTTGTGAAATTCGAGTACATTTTCTCTTACTGATGCAAACTGCTGACAGCCATGTATTACGGGACCCTTTGTCAGTTGACAGTTGAAGTGAAAATATTGTCTTAAGTAATGAATTTGTTGATAGCTGTTCCATTACCTCGAATGAATATTTAGATTAGTCATGTGCAGGCTGTCAATTATCAGAGCTACCAGGGAGCTTTTCCTCCGACATGACTTATTCTAATTCCTTGGTCCCCATCTTACCATGTTACATCTATTGAATGTGTTCATGAGTTGATTAGACTGAGAGATAGGAAGTGTGATTATTGGCACAGTTTCCACAGGAGCCCTGGAGAAAGTAAACCTTTCCTGAACAAACCTGGGTAGAACTTTCAGCCATTTTCTTTATTCTTTATACAATGAATGTCCAAAGACATTCTTCGGTGAGGGAAGAGCCCTCAACAAAGAGGCCGCACTGTGAGATGCTTCGTGGGTGGCATCAAGGTGCATGTTGAAGGGTCACCCTTCGGGAAGTGTACTGTCTAGCTTTGTTACATATTCATCGAAACCACTCTAAAAAGCACTACTTGATGCCACGTAGCCCTTCTGTGTCTGTGGAGGTCTTCCGAGGGTCAGAAGACAGACACACGATGAGACTTATTGAGAACATTATAACATTATATAGAGTAATGAGCCTTTTTTTTAACTGTGTGAAGCATAGGCAGAATTATAATCTGAGTTTGCTTTGGGTTGTTTATTCATTCATTCAGTCAACACAGGAGGCAGCTCCAGAGAGACAAAGTACGGCTGTGGAACCAAAAGCTCCAACTCTCGCCATTCTCTCTTTGAGAATCTGCTCCCATAATGAAACGGTGATATCAAGTGTTGATTCCTACCTTACAAAATTGCTGGGTGAATAAATTAGCTAATATATGTGAAAGTACCAAGGAGACGTATATTAAGTATTCATGTTATTAACTGTACTATAAAGGAGCTATGCCATTTATGAAGATTTTAGGTCCAAAAAAGCCATTCATATGCCTATTTAAAAAAAGAAGTCCAGAGTGACTTTTTAAAAATAAGTCCAAAGTAACTAAGAGAAGTTTAAACAACCAGTTTCTAGATGCAATTCCACAAACAAAAATGTAAGAGGAGCTTGGTGCAGTGGTGCAGGCCTGTAAACCCAGCACTTGGGAGGCTGAGATAGGAGCAGCATAGATTCAAGGCCAGCCTCAACAACTTAGTGAGACCCTGTTTCAAAATAATAAGTAAAAAAGGGCTGGGGGTGTCGGTTGGGGGTACTAGTACTGGGGTTCAATCCCTAGTACCAGAACAATAAAAGAAAAGAAAAGTAAAGAAAGAGAAAGAAACAAAGAAAGCCAGCCAGCCAGCCAGTGGTCCCATCAAAGCTTTAAAACCAGAAGTACTCTTCTTTTCCTTACCTTCTGTTGACTATCCCCACTCCCAGTGTGACCTCTGATGTTGACTGTGCCCTCATTGCCTCCTCGCCAACCACTTGATGTTCTGCTGACCCAGATGTCCCTGAGCAGGCAACTCTGAGCCATGGAGCCGCCGTGGCTACAGCAGATGTGACGCCCACAGCTCCTTCACTGTGCTTAGTCTGAGGCTCCCTGTACACGCCTGACCTTCACCAGAGCTAACTACATTTAGCCAAGGAACACAGTTCATTGTTGCTAGTGTTAGCTGCAACCTCAAAACGTTGCCCTTTCCATCTTGCCAATCCCCATTACTTCCTTTTTTTTTTTTTTGCAGTAATGGGGATTGAACCCAGGGGCATTCTACCTCTGAGCTACACCCCCAGTCCTGTTTTTTATTCTTTATTTTGAAACAGGGTCTCACTAAGTTGCAGAGGGCCTCACTAAGTAGTTGAGGCTGGCCGCGAACCTGCAATCCTCCTGTCTCAGCCTCCCAAGGACTGGGATTA
>PVJS01007483.1:0-55941 GCA_004027185.1 Glis glis | reverse complement strand
CGCGGAGGTAGAACGCCCCTGGGTTCAATCCCCAGTACCACAAACACACACAAAAAAAACAGAGTCAAAAGGGAGGAGGAACCATTTGCTGGCCCACAGAGAAACAGACCCTCCTGAGAATACAAACTTCTGAGACCGTGTGTGTGTGTGTGTGTGTGTGTGTGTGTGTGTGTGTGTGAGAGAGAGAGAGAGAGAGAGAGAGAGACACGGGGGATTGAACCCAGGGCCTTGCACATGCCAGGCAAGCACTCTATCACTGAGCTCACCCCAGCTCTTTTCATTCTTTATTTCGAGATAGACTCTTGCTAAGTTGCCGAGGCTGCCCTCAAACTTGCCATCCTCCTGCCTCAGCCCCAGAGATGCTGGGGCCACAGGCTAATTCCTTAACCCAATGGCCCAAGTCTCCATGTGACTAATAGAATCCACCTTTTAAAAAGAATAGCCCATCGGAAGTTGGTTTTTTAAAAACTATTTTGTTACTTTTTGGTAGCACTTCAAAGAAAATAATACAAAGTGAAATTTTGGCCATTAGTACAGAATTAGAGGTGAGACATTTGGGATACTTAAATAGAGAGCAAATAAGATTAAAGAAAGAGTTCTTTAAATTTTGAGCTGGCACCCTTGAAATAGCTGTTTACTATTTTCTTGTGAAACTACTTTAGATTCTAGAAGGCTTTCTTCTTTCCCTGCCAGCGGTCTTTTGTGTAATTAATTAATTAATTAATCAATTAATTAATTAGTATGTGTGTGTGGCACTGGGGCTTGAACTCAGGGGCATTCTACCTCCCAGCTACACCCCAGCCCTTTTTATTTTGAAACAGGGCCTTGCTATGTTGCTGAGGGTCTCGGGGAGTTGCCAAGGCTGACCTCGATCCTCCTGTCTCAGCCTCTCAAGTACTGGGATTACAGGTGTGCGCCGCCACGCCCAGTTGTCTTTAGTAATTTTAACTAAGAAGTTGGTATTATGGACCCAAATAAACCTCCTACTTGACTGTTTGGAATCTGGAATACAAATCCTGATGAAAGACACTGAGGTAACCAGCAGCTGTACTGTCTCCCTGACTGCACCACCAGAACGCGATGCAGGAACTTCTGCTAGGAGCCGACACAAGCGGGGCCGAGTGCTGGTCGCCCGCTGCCGCCGTCTCTGGGCGGGGGACGGACTCTCAGCTTCTCTCCCTCTTCCGAGGCTGTCAAGTTGCCCTTACACTTCAAGTGTGAGAGAAGATCCACTAGGGTTTCCCCAGCCACTGTTAGAGGGAACTAGTGGCGGCCGGGCTTCCTCGGGTGGCAATTTCTTTATTACTAAGAGTGGTCTGCAGCCTTTCATGGCAGTCTTAAAAAACACCCAGATTCTGTTTCATTTTATAAACCACTACTCTCTTTGTCATCTCCCTACATCTCTCTCTCTTTGAAAACTGAATTGGTGAGAGAAAAAAGGAAAACCAAGACATTTTTAGAATGGTCAGTCATTCCTGGGCAAATAGTAATAAGTAATAGTGATTATTATTATTATTATTATTTGGCACTAGGGATTGAACCCAGGGGCATTCTACCTCTGGGTTATACCCCCAGTCCTTTGTATTTATTTTGAAACAGGGTCTCCCTGAATTGCTGAGGGTCTTGCTAAGTTGCTGAGTCTGGCCTCCAACCTGTGATCCTCTTGTCTCAGCCTCCCAGGTACTGGGATTTCAGGTTATGCCACCACGCCCGGCTGTGAGTCATTATCTAATAAACGAAAATGTTAGCTTTGGCATTAAAGAATATTTCCCACGGGTGCAATGATAAAGCAAGCCCCACATTCATCTAACGTTTCTATCCTCCCAGCCCGGCCCGCGCTTCAGGGGGAAAGGAGAAATGACGCATGCAAACACAGTAACTACCTCTGAATACTCCATGAAAATACAACAGAGAAGCTACTATTGGGGTCTTCGAGTTCGCTTATCATTTTCTGCTTACTGGGAGGGCTGATGGTCCACAAAGAATTGGAGTTTCCTTCCAGTTCTGCTACAGTTATGTCTTCTCTCTCATAGTTTTCCAGAAATTGCATAGCACCCTGTAGGCGCACAAAGGCACAGGCATAAACAGGTTAGACACGCTGCTGGGTTACAGCAACTACGCTTTGTTCAGCTCACTGCACAGGGAGACTTCTTCCTAGGAGAGGGACATTCGTGTAACCACAGGCTCCAGGGTCCCCTGGCACCGTCTCCCAGTCACACGGCCCAGCCCCCTGGTGGTGGTGTAACCAATGACACAGCTTAGGGGACCTTCCTGTCAATCAAGGACTCCAGGTCACTTAATGTCATTTATCTTCCGCGCTATGGAGGAAATTTTCAACTATGAGGGTATGTTCCTCTCATGGGACAAAATTTCATCTACCAGGACATCCTGGCCAGTCCTGCTCTTCGCTCAAGAATACTTTTTTTTTAATGGTACCGGGGATTGAATGCAGGGGTGTTCTACCTTTGAGCCACACCTCCAGCCCTTTTTATTTGTTTGTTTGTTTGTTTGTTTTGGTATTGGAGACTGAAACCAGGAGCATCCTGCCCCTGAGTTACACCCCTAACTCTTTGCATTATTTATTTTGAAACAGGCTCTCTGTAAGTTGCTGAGGCTGGCCTCGAACCTGTGATCCTCCTGTTTCAGCCTCCCAAGTTTTGGGATTATGAGCGTGTGCTGCCAGGCCCAGTTTTGGATGATGTTTATTGAACTGACATTCATTCTGATGTAGACCAGGTCCTTAGTTTATCTTCTTTATCTGGGTGATTGGAATTGAAGCATGGTATGTGTGTGGGGGGGGTACCGGCGATTGAACCCAGAGGCATTCTACCTCCAAGCTACACTCCCAATCCGATTTCTTTCTTTCTTTTTTTTTTTTTTTGCAGTACCAGGGATTGAACTCAGGGGCATTCTACCTCTGGGCTACACCCCCAGCCCTATTTTTTATTCTTTATTTTGAAACAGGGTCTCGCTAAGTTGCGGAGGGCCTTACTAAGTAGCTGAGGGTGGCCGCGAACCCAGATCCTCTGGTCTCAGCCTCCCAAGGACTGGGATTACAAGCGTGTGCCACCACGCCCAACCCGATTTTATTTCTTATTTGGAAACAGGGACTCATTAGGTTGCTGAGAGCCTCGCTAAATTGCCGAGGCTGGCTTTGAACCTGCAATCCTCCTGTCTCAGCCTCCCAAGTACTGGGATATTTCCCTTTTTATTTTTTATTTACTTATTTATTTATTTTTTGCGGTACTGGGGATTGAACCCAGGGGCATTCTACTTCTGAGCTACCCCCAGCCCTATTTTTCATTCTCTATTTTGAAACAGGGCCTCACTAAGTTGCAGAGGGCCTAAGTAGCTGAGGCTGGCCGTGAACCTGTAATCCTTCTGTCTCAGCCTCCCAAGTACTGGGATTACAAGCATGCGCCACCACGCCCAGCTCCCATTTTCATTTTTTATTTTGAAACAGGGTCTCACTAAGTTGTGGAGGGCCTCACTAAGTTGCTGAGGCTGGCCTTGAACCTACGATCCTCCGTCTCAGCCTCCCAAGTCCTGGGATTACAGGAGTGTGTCACCACGCCTGGCTCAAGATTACATTTGCTTGTGTGCATTGTCAGTGATACTATTACATACGAAAAAAGCATCTATTTGCCTAATCACTTCTTAAATTAAAAACATTATTTGTGAAACTAATTTTAATGATGACAACCATAATATCATATTATTAAAAGTTTGGAATACAGAGAAAAGAATAACATCAGCCTCAGCTCTGCCATCCGAACACGATCATTGTTTTATGTGACAAGGGATATACTTCTCATTCTTTATCATTAAAAACAGTCTATATCTTGCTTTCATTTATGCGTTAGCTTGAGAAATGGTCACGCCACGCAGACAACGGCTATGATAGTTCTTATAATAATAATAATTATTATTATTATTATTATTGTGTGTGGTACTGGGGATTGAACCCAGGGGCATTCTACCTCCAAGCTACACCCCCAGCCCTATTTTTTATTCTTTATTTTGAGACAGGGTCTCATGAAGTTGCGGAGGGCCTCACTAAGTAGCTGAGGCTGGCCGTGAACCTGGATCCTCTGGTCTCAGCCTCCCAAGTACTGGGATTACGAGCATGTGCCACCACACCTGGCTATAATGATTATTTTTATGGCAAAAGAAATTGCTTGGAAAATCTTCAACAACATAGCATGTGAATGAAATAAAAAGTGCAAGTTCCATCTCCTACTGTGACCACTGGAGAGCAATCAAATTCATTTAATACAGCTGTCCTAATTTCTTCCACCAGCCTTTTCTTTTTGGTACTGAGGATTGAACCAAGGGTTGTTCTACCTCTGAGGTATATCCACAACCCTATTTTACTTTTTAGTTTGAAACAGGGCCTCACTAAGTTGCTGAGGGTCTCTCTAAGTTGCTGAGGCTGGCTTAAAAACCTATGATCCTCCTGTCTCAGCCTTCCAAATACTGGGATTACAGGCATGTACCACCATGCCTGGCTCATTATTTGTCAAATCCTCAAATTGCTTCCAATTTCAACTAACATAGAGAAAACATTCTTAAATAAGCACCCACGTATTTTTAAATTCTTAAATAAGCTCTCCCATATTTTGTAATTACTTTCTTCAGATAGATTCCCTGGGTAGATGTATTGGTCAAAGAATCAATATACAATCTGATGTAAAATGTTAAAAGTTTTTGAAAACGAATCAATATCTGTTGAGTTTAAATTGTTCCCAATTTAAATTATGGTAATTATCACTTATATCCAATAACATAGACATAAATTCTTCGATATCAAATTAGCCAGTGGCCAGAAAACTGCCATATATAACTGATAATCCCAGAAAGTCCTTTTGACCACTGCGGGACGTGACAGAGTATTAAACAATGCGAAAGCCAGTGAGCTCACCTATGCGGAAGGTCTTCATAGAGATTTAATATATGCGTTTACTTACAGTGTCCCTAGAGAATGCTTTCATAAAGTCACCAAACTTATGCGGGTCCATGACTTTCAGCTGGCTCTGCTGGGCGCTCATTGTGAAAATGGGCTGGAAAACAGAGATGCAGGGAGCTGTTAGTGGTGCCCAGCTCTCCTGGGTCTCAAGAAAAGCTTGTACCTAGAATCCTGGTTCCCCTGAAGGCAACTGGCTCAGAGATCTCTTTTTGAACTGACGATCCCTGGGCTCAAACCAGAACCTAACGATCCTTTCTCTGATTCTGCATCATATTGTGCATGCCACACATCTGTGGACCAGTCAACATTTAGCTATGACATTTGGATTGGCAGAACATCACTAAACGTCCCGTTGGTGGTTCTCATGGAAGACTGCTGCATTAGGTAAGGGCGCGGTAGTTGGTGAGGCCACATTACCTGGTACCCTCCCAGGGTAATGGTGACAGACACGTCCAGGGGCTGGTTGATGACTCCTGCGACAGATTTGATCAAAGACATGAAGAGAAGAGGGAACCAGACGATACAGATGAGCAGCACAATGATCATGCCTCCCATGCCGTACTTCACCACCTTCTTCTTCTTCTGGCCCCGGGGCTGAGGATATCTCTGCAATGGAAGGGTTCGCAGAGATCAGGGTTCACAGAGGTCAGGGTTCGCAGAGGTCAGGCCACGTCCTTGGGAAGCTGGTGGGGGAGGGGCGCTCTTCTCACACACGGAGCTGGGGGACCTGGACTTAGCCCTGCTTCTTCTCTGCTTGCTCTGGAGTGAGAAGAGCAGCCTGTCCCAGGCCTGGGAGGCAGTTAGATGGATCTGTGGGGCTGTGCTGAGCTCCGGACCTGTTCCCATGGTAGTTTTCCTAAAGTTGACAGGAGGGTATTATGGTTTGGGGTTTGGAATGTCCCCCCAAAAGCTTTTGTGCTGAAAGCGTGTCTCTACTGCGACAATATTCAGGGGTCAAATGATTGAATCAGGGCCCTACTCTCAGCACTGCATACATCCACTACAGGGTTAATAACTGGACTGGGTTCACCATGTGGTAACTTAGGCAGGTGTGGCTCAAAACCAGAACCCAATGGTCCTTTCTCTGATTCTGCACCATATTGCGCATGCCACGCATTTGTGGACCAGTTGGCATGTAGATGTGACATTTGGATTGACAGAACATCACTAAACGTCCTGTCGGTGGTTCTCATGGAAGACTGCTGCATTGGGTAAGGGTGCGGTAGTTGGTGAGGCCGCATTACCTGGATCATGCGGTAGAAAGGCATTTTACTTTAAATCCCTGAAGATTCAAAATCTGTGCCTTTCAACCACCCCTCCTTGTGCTTGGAGGGTAGAAAGACATTACTTTTCATTTAATTCATGATGCGTGCTGTCAAAGATAATGTCATTCAGGTCCTAAAACAAGATTTCCATGATTAGAATGGTCCTCTCTGGCTCTGGTGACAGTAGCGGCCGTGCTGGAGGGTGAGCGTGAGCCCAAGCCGTCCCATGCCGCTTTTCTCTACTTGCCACTTCCTCTGTTTCTGAATCCGCATTTAAGCGTTACCGGGGCAAAATAGTGTTCCATACATATGAGAACGAGTCACTGTGACTTCACTACCATGCACAGGGACGGAGATGAAAAGGAAAAAGGGGATATTTGGGGAAAGAAACAGACCAAATAATAATATATGCATTTATGTACTGCTATGAATCTCACTGTGATGTCTTACAACCCACCAAAGACTCACAAAAATGTTACTGGGTCATAAAGAAATACATTATTTCTTCTTCTTAAAAATAACAGGAAAATGGATGAAGAAAATGTAGTATATACACACAATGGAATAATTCTACTTAGCCATGAAGAAGAACAAAATTATGTCATTTACAGGAAAATGGATGGAACGACAGAATATTATGCTAAGTGAGACCAGCCAGTCTCAGAAAGTCAAGGACTGTGTGTTTTATCGCACATGTAGAAGCTAGAGAGAAAATGGTGGACAAAAGGGACTTCAGATAAATGAGGAGAGAGACCAGGACAAGAGTGGAAGGGACCGGGCGTGGTGGCGCACGCTTGTAATCCCAGTACTTTGGGAGGCGGAGACAGGAGGATCCGGGTTCGCGGCCAGCCTCAGCTCTCATGCTCTCTCTCTCCCTGTCTCTCTGTCTCTCTGTCTCTCTGTCCCTCTCTCTTTTAGTGAGGACCTCTGCAACTTTGTGAGACCCGGCTTCAAAAATAAAGTATAAAAAATAGGGCCGGGGGCGTAGCGCAGAGGTAGGACGCCCCTGGGTTCAATCCCCGGTACGGCAAAAAAAAAAAAAAAAATAGTGGAAGGGGACTTGGGGAGGGAAGGAGGGAAGGGGAAGGAGGAGGACTGGGGAAGGACCCAGTTCAAATAATACTAAGGCCATGCATGAAGGGGTCACACCACCCTCCCCAGCGCGTGCGGGGAGGGCGTGGGGGAGTGGGGTGGGAAGCGGGGGGAGCGCACCAAGAGCTGTGTGCATGTGTGCTTGAATCACAGTGAACCTCGTTGTGATGCACAATTACAATGCACTAATACAATCATTTTAAAATAAGTACAATCTATCGTTGCCAAAAGAAGAAAACATCTGGTGCTGTTAGAGGAAAGCCAAAGTCTACAAGTGCCAACCCCAGTGGGCTGGAAATCAGGGCAACATTTGTAGGTCGTGCCAGTTTTACCCCTCCCTCCACTGGCTCGGGAACTCACAGACACCGAAGTCTTGTCTGAGAGAAACAAAGAGGCGGAGGGCACCGCCGTCGGCCTCTTACCTTTTCCGACTCTCGCCAACACTTCAGGATGAAAATGTGCGCGTAGATGTCCTCCACACAAATCCAGCTGGACAGGCTCAAGGTGGTGTCGGTCCACACCCAGTCCATCACGGCCCTCAGCTCCGTCAGGAACGGGACCAGGCGGAACCTGCCGGGAGCCACATCTTCTTAGGCATTTGTGGGGTAGCCCCATCAGCCCTCCCACCCCCAGGAGGTCACGCTGTTGTGTGTGTGTGGGGGGGGTTCTGGGTTCTGGAGGTTAAACCCAGGGGCGTTCTACCTGGGAGCTAGACCGCCGGCCCTTTTTATTTTTTAAATTTTGAAACAGGATCTCCCTAAGTTACCGTGTGCTGGTTTTGAACCTGTGATCCTTCTGTCTAAACCTCCCAAGTACTGGGATGATAGGCATACACCACTACTATGGCCTGGCTTCTTATTGTTTTAATTCTCATGACTTTAAAAAACTCTCAAGGTGATTCTAACAGGAAAACCCAGCTTGGAACACGAGTTGGATTTTCATAACAAGCTCAATATATGGATTCATATTTTCCATTCCTTTGATTTTCTCCTGACGGTCATAACAGACTGGAATTCTCTTTTTAAATAGGTTTAAAGGCAAGTCGGTTTATTTTGCATTTATCTGTCTACGTTACAAGAATCTCTTGACCATGGGGTTACTGAATTATGTGGCTTTGCAGGTGGAAGAGTTCGTAAAGATCATACACCTGCTAAGACAAATAGAGGCCAAGTGGGCATTGTAACACGTGCTTGTAATCCCAGTGATTCAAGAGGCTGAGGCAGGATGATCACAAGTTCGAGGCCAGCCTGGATAACTTAGCGAGACCGTTTCATAATGAAAAATATAAAGGGCTGAGGATGCAGCTCAGTGGCAGAGTGCCCCTGGGTTCAATCACTAGTGCTACCAAACAATAAAAATAAAAATAAAAGCGAAGGCACATGGAAGAAGTCGGAGGGGGCAGGAGGACCCAAGGCTGGTAGGCTTGCTAGACTGTGAGTGCCAATGGCCTCCGGGCAGACTCTTGTTTTCAGTTGTATTTCAAAATAGGCTCCTCTAGGGTCTGAGGAATAATAGTTCTTTTTCTTTTTCTTTTTCTTCTTCTTGTTATTGTTATTTATTATTCATTATTGTTATTATTATTATTATTATTTATTTTTGTCCTGGGGATTGAACCCAGGGACATTCTACCTTTGAGCTATACCCTCAGACCTTTTTTTTTTTTTTTTTTTGAGACAGAATCTCATTAAGTTGCTAAGAGTCTCAATAAGTTGCTGGCTGAGGCTGGTCTTGAGGCTGTGATCCTCCTGTCCCAGGCTCCCAAGCACTGAAGTTACAGGCATGAGCCACCATGCCTGGCTCCTCACCTCCCTCCCTCCCTTCCTCCCTCCCTCTTTTCTTTATTTCTTTCTTTCTTTTTCTGCTGAACTGGGGATTGAGCCCAGAGGCATTCTACCTCTGAGCAACACCTCCAGCCCCTTTTTTATTTTTTATTTTGAAACAGGGTCTTACTAGGTTACTGAAAGTCTTGCTACATTGCTGAGGCTGTCCTCGAACCTGCAAGCCTCCTGTCCCAGCTTCCCAAGTACTAAAATTACCACACCTGACTCCTTATTTCTTGAATAACACAGATCTTCTCCCAGGCTGTGGAACTTGGGTTCATCCTGGGGACCACTCAGAAATCCCGCCCTGGACTAAGCCTTCTGGAGCCAGCGCCAACCCAACGCCTTGTTAGAAATATCAGGCCCAGCTACAGGCTAGAACTGAACGAAACACGTTCAACACGTGGTGGGTCACATCTGGATGTGCCCAATACCTCTTCTGGACTAAGAAGCCAGTCCCCACATCTGGTGCTGCCGAGGAGCACTGGAGAAGGAGCCTAGAGCAGCCTTATTGTTCATGCCACAGTATCACTTCCACAGGAAGAGAGAGGAGATGCTACCTCTGAAACCACCTCATGAAAGAACAAATACATGTTGTTCAGGTTGGGCACGGGTGAAATAATTGTCCCTCTCCAATAGATGAACTTACTGTCCACCGAGTATTTCAAAGGCATTTCAGACTAGTCCAGACTCCAAATATCCTGCTCCTTCTGGCCAGGGTGTCTTAATACCTCAAGACTGTGTAACCCTCTATTTTTATCCCCAGATAGTATCACGGTAATAACACAAAATATTGAAACAGAACATTAACCCATGTGGGTGATCATATGACGACTTCCTGGCCAGGTTGTGGGGACTGCACGTAGACAGGTGTTTATAGAGGTGTCTTTGTTCTTTGGCCAATACTGTAAGAATTCCACGATGATTTACATTGCTGTATCCTTCTCCCTTCCCAGGTAAGAAGAAAAATGCCTTTGGACTGCCAACCTGTGCTCCACCAGGGACGGTGACAGCACAGTGTCCTTACCCTTGGAACAGGAAGAGGTTGACATAATTGTAGCTCTTTGTGAGGAAGTTTCCAAGGACGCGCGTCGGGTAGCCACAACGGATCTGGTAGGCAGACAGTCCGAAATAAACACACTTCACAAAATACCAAAGCTGAGCGACCAGGTTCTGGCTGAATTTCCTAAAATGCACATACACAGAAAATGAAGAAATGGAATACTTGCCTGGTACAAAAAGACACCAGTTTAGAGCTAACCCCCTCCAAAAACAACCCCCCAAACAATAAATCCTAATTATCCCCTGCTACTTAAAGTCAATTTTAAGCAATTCTTTATACATAGTGGAGCACTTCAAAGGCAAAAGGTAGGGTAAGAAAAATGTGAGAATTGGAAAAATTACGTGAATGTGGCGCCAATGTGCATTATTCAATTGCTTAAGTCATAATTAAATTAAATTACTATTAAATAAATTTTCTAATAAACATTTTCTCACAACATGGACTATGCAGATACAGAAGTCCAAACTAACTTGTAGGAGTTCAAAAGAAAAAAAAAGCAAAAATATGTTCTGCACCTACTAGTGAATATGCTCTGGAGCAACCTATTCTTTTTGAGTCTAGCATTCCTCATGCTAAAGGGAGAAAAATATTCTTCTTTATAATGAAGGTCGTTAACTGGGCATGGTGGCGCATGCCTGTAATCCTAGTATCTGGGAGGCTGAGACAGGAGGATGGCAGGTTCAAGGCCAGCTTCAGCAATTTAGCGAGACCTTGTTTCAAAATAAAACATAAATAGGGCTGGGGGTGTAGCTCAGAGGTAGAATGCCCCTGGGTTCAGTCCCCAGTACCAAGTAAGAAAAAAAAGGTTATTACGAAAATTAAATAGCTCATATAAATTGTCTCTTGTGGTTCCTGACACATTTAGATACTCATTAATTGCCCTTTCCCACAGTGTCAACGGAAACTCGGAAAAAGTCCACATATAAACCCAGGCTTTTAAAACAATCACACAGTTAAATTATTAGGATATAATTGGTGTATGATAAAAGGTATATATGATTAAGTGTTGACCTATGTACAAACCCATAAAACCAGTTAGACCATCACGCTAGTGAACATACTTGTCATTCCCCCAATTTCCTCACTTCTGAAAGCTTTCTCGAACCTTCTGTGATCCTTCTTCTCTCTCTTCTTGACCCCATGCCCCCAGCCCATCCCTGATCTGCCTCCTCTAGCTACAGATTAGCGGCATTTTCTAAAACTTCATATTAATGCCACACATTGTCCGCACTCTTTTCATTTGGCTTCTCCCTTCAGCATAATCTTTTCTGAAATTCGTTCATGAAGTTATGTGTTCAATAATCCTTTCCTTTGGTTGCTGAATCACACTTCTTTCTTTTTTTTTGTGGTAGTGAGGATTGAACCCAGGGGCATTCTACCTCTGAGCTATATCTCCAGCCCTTTTTATATTTTATTTTGAAACAGGGTCTCGCTAAGTTGCTGAGGCTGGCCTCGAACCTGTGATCCTCCTGTCTCAGCCTCCCAAGTACTGGGATTACAGGTGTTTGTCCTTTATCGACAGAGCCATTCATCTGTTTGTGCATTGGGCACCAACTTGGTCACAAATACTATACTGGTGGAGGTGTGGGGGAACAAGACCTCTTAGGAGAAGCGACATCTTAGACTGAAATCCAAAGACAGAGAATACAGTAGAACTATGGTTGGAGGCAGGGGAGGAGAAAGGGATGGGGAGAACTTTGAGGCATGGGCGGACGCAGCACAGTGGGGACTGAAGGTCAACACCCCTGGACCTCCCATGACATCGGGAGGCGAAGGCAGACAGCGGCCACCTTCAAGCATCTTTCTGGCCCTTTCCCTAATGAGCTGCGGGCTGCCCTCTTTAAATCTCACTCATCCTCACCGCAGCCCATGTAACAGCAGCCATGGTTGTATCAGCGGCAGCGGCGCCTGCGTGAGGGAGCGCTGCTGGGTCTTCCCGCTTCTCTTACAGGAGCCGGGGCTGGCCAGGTGCTTCCAACCTCATTATATGTGACCCCCATGCTTTCCTGGGTGGTGGGTGCCACCGCCATCTGCCTCTCTCCAGCCTTCTATCGTTCCTTCAACCAGTTAAAGGCCTCCACGTTCCTCATCCATTTCTCATCTGACATTGTCTCCTGGCCTCTCACTTTTGAAGAGTGCTCCTAAGACCGTGTTTCAACTTCCCCCGCCATCAAGGTGTAGAGATGAAGTTGGAACTCCGAGCTACAACCCCAGATCCAGTTTATTTTTTATTTTGAAACAGGGTCATGCTAAGTTGCCAGGGATGCTGTCATCCTCCTGTCTCAGTCTCCCAAGCATTGGGATTACAGGCATATACCACCACACCCAGCGCGGCCCTTGATTTTCTGTCTGATCTCACTTAGTATAATGTTCTCCAGTTCCACCCATTTTCCTACAAACTAGATAATTCTGTTCCCTATGGCTGAGTAAAACTTCATTGTGTATATGCCACATTTTTGTTATCCATTTATCTGTTGATGGACAGCTAGACTGGTTCCATAATGTGGCTACTGTGAATTGTGCTGCTATAGAAACACAGACATGCAGGTTTCACTATAGTAGAGAGAGAAAATAGGAGGGAAAAGGGACCTCATGAGAAGGAGGAGAGAGCAGTGGAGAAACAGAAGGGAGTTGGAGACAGAAGACGGAGGGAAGAGACAGAGCAAATACTGCTGTGCGCACACATGAGTGCACCACTAGGAACCTCATTATCGTGTGCAGGAAGGGAGGCGCCTGGGGACGGGGAGGGAAACAGACCATGTGATGTGCGCACGTATGAATGCTTCACTACGAATCTCACCATGCTGCATAATTAAGATAAAATACAATTAATACAATAATTAAGACACAATCCAATTAGCATGTCTTGGAGGATCCACTCGCGCTCTGGATTTGCACTGAGTTTGACTCTGATCTCGACCTGCAGCTCTGCACTGTGGCGGCCCCGCGGCGCCTCTGCCGGCAGCTGGCTGGGTGTGCTGCAGAGGCGGGCCGGCTCACCTCTCGGTCACGCCCGGCAAGATGAAGAACATCCAGAAGTGGATTCCGAACACGAGGATGACCTGGAACACGACCTTGCCCAGCACGGTCTTGCGCAGGTACAGCGCGCGGTCCACCACCATCGTCCCGAACTGGATGAGCACCATGACCAGGAACGGCCCGGGCACCTGGTCCTCCGACAGCGACGAGGTGATGTCTGCGGCCGCCGAGTGTTTCTGGGGAGGGACGACAGGGCGGTGTCTGAGTGGCTTCGGGCAGGACGGAAAGCCACCCTCTCGGTCAACAGGCGTGCGGAGGCGCGGGCCCACCTACCCCGAAAGCCCAGAAGCCAAAGACGATGATGATGAAGTCCACGGTGTCGGCCAGGAACATGAGCACGTACACGTCGGTCACGGCGCTGTAGTCTGGGTGGATGAGGTCGTAGAAGAACTGTCGGATGGGCACGTATATCTGCAGAGTCCTGCAAAACAGAGACCCCACCGCGTGTCTCCCAAGGACCGGGGACAGAACGACCAGAGACTGATCAGTCCCTTTCTCTTTTCCAACCAGGTCCCACCTTCCTCCCCGGGTGGGGTCCCCCTCAAACAGAGAACTTGTGTGAGCGCACTGGGAGGCAGGTGCAGCCACCTCTCTCCTGATGTCTCTAGAGGCCTCTCTGCTGATGTCTCTAGCATCCTCTCTCCTGATGTCTCGAGCGCGTCCTCTCTCCTGATGTCTCTAGCGTCCTCTCTCCTGATGTCTCTAGCGTCCTCTCTCCTGATGTCTCTAGAGGCCTCTCTGCTGATGTCTCTAGCGTCCTCTCTCCTGATGTCTCGAGCGCGTCCTCTCTCCTGATGTCTCTAGTGTCCTCTCTCCTGATGTCTCTAGCGTCCTCTCTGCTGATGTCTCTAGCGTCCTCTCTCCTGATGTCTCTAGCATCCTCTCTGCTAATGTCTCTAGCGTCCTCTTTTCCTCTCTGTTGATGTCTCTAGAGTCCTCTCTCCTGATGTCTCTAGCTGCCTCTCTGCTGATGTCTCTAGCAGTCTCTCTGGTTTGAGGCATAATGGAGGGCAAAGCCCAGGAAGTTAGGGGCTGGGACTGTAGCCTGGTGCAGTTACTCACTACCCTTGAGGTCTTGAGGGTGCTGCATAACTCTGCATTGTAGTTTCTTCTTCTCTAAAACTAGGGTAATAAGACCAGCATGCCTGTAATCCCAGTAGTTGGCAGGCTGAAACAGGAGGCTCATATGTTCAAGGCCAGCCTCAGCAATTTAGACAGACTCTCAGCAACTTAGCAAGACCCTTTTTCAAAACACAACATTAAAAAAAGGGGGGGCTGAGGGTGTAGCTCGGAGGTAGAATGCCCCTAGTTTCAAATCCAGTACCAAAATAAATAAATAAAATAATAACGAAAAGACCAGATGTATGGATGAGAGTGAACACAAAGACGCTCACAGGTGCAGAGCCAGGGCTGAGCACATACTAGGGTCAGGCGCACCTGCTACTTCCGTTTTAGTGTCGTGTGCCTATCATGACTCCCGAGTACCGCCTGGGCGTTGATCTCCACTTGCTCTGTCCTCCCTGCACCCTCCAGTCTCTGCCCAACTGTGCTCTGGGTTCTGCCTTCAACTCAAGGTCATGTTCAGCTGCTTCTGCCTTCCTGGTCTCAGGGCCTTTATTGAGGGCAGGTCCCTGCTGGGCTCAGAGCCTGCTGCCCGGCTGTGCTGTCCCTCTTCCATGCCAGCTCCTTGGACACTGCATCCCCACCCCAGCAGGTGGGGCGGGCTGTGCAGCTTGCTGGGGACCAGCTGTTTGATATTGAAGAAATTGGACAAACCATCTCCCATCAGGAACCTCTGTACCCTCCTCTGGTCCTTCCAGCTGTAATATCATATTCTCTAATATCATATCCCTCTGTCTGGCAGGACTGTACTATAATAATGCCTGGGTGATATATATACACCCAGGCATTATTATAATCATATAATATAATATAATATAATATATATATATACCACCAGCCCTCGATGCCACTCGTCCATTTTGTTTAAGTAGGTAAAGTGTGTGCATAAATGCCGTGCCTATCAGAAGGCGTCACACTTACTGACCAGAGGGTTTTCCAAATGCTACCATTGGGCCACGTTATCCTGCCGTCGCAGGCGACGCTCATGATCAGAGAGGCCGCCCCTCGGCTCTTCACCTTTGGCTTACAGGAAATCCCCAAGGCCGGCTGCAGCCCCAACACAGCCCCGCTCCGCGCTCGGTACTCACTTCTTGATGGTGAAGGCTTTGGCTTTGATTAGGTTCTCCTGCAGCTTTTCCATGTACAGTTCTCTTTTGCTCTTTTGCTTAACGCTCAAAAGACTGCTTCCCTTTTGGCTGCTGTTTCGGGTGCTCGTGCTGCCTAGAAATAAGGAGTGGAGAGACATCACGGGGTCTAGCATAAAGAAGGGGGTTTGTCCACAGAACTCTCACAGAAGCCCCTGGGCCCCGCACGGAGGAGGGACAGGTTGAACCGTTTTAAGGATGAATATGCACAGATGCCTTTAAGAATCCATTCCTGAGTCTTAGCTTTATTTCCCGAGCGTTGGGGTCTTATTGAGGACGTCTCTACCAGTGCCTACATGTTGGAGAGTTGTTCCTATGTTTTCTAGTAATTGCAATGTTTCTGGTCTCATTTCCAGGTCTTTGATCCATCTCGAGTTGTGCGGGGTGAGAGGTCGGGGTTTAATTCCATTCATCTACGAATGGATAACCAGTTTTCCCAGCACCATTTGTTGAAAAGGTTGTATTTTCTTCATCGTATGTTTTTGGCTCCTTTGTAAAAAGACAACTGGCTGTAAGTGTGAGGATTTGTTTCTGTATCTTCTGTTATTTCAAAGGTATATGTGTCTGTTTTTGTGCCAACACAAATGGCCAACGTATATATGAAAAAATGTTCAACATCATTAGCAATCAATTAGGGATTTTATGGAAATGCAAATAAAACTACACTGAGATTCTATCTAACTCCAGTTAGAATGACAAACGTCGAGAATACAAACAATAATAAGAGCTGGTGAGGATGTGGGGAAATAGGAACTCTTGTACACTGTTGGTGGGACTGCAAATTAGTACAGCCACTAAGGATATCAGTACAGAGGTTCCTCAAATAACTAGGAATGGAACTTGCATATGACTCAGCCATACCACTCCTCAGCATCTTTCCAAAGGAATTAAAGGCAGAAATTATAGTGATCCATGCATATCCATATTTAGAGAAGCACAATTCACAACAGTCAAATTATGGAACCAACCTAGGTGTCGGTCAACAGATGAAAGGATAAAGAAAATGTGGCACATACACACAATGAGGAAAAACTGAACCATAGAAAGAACAAAATTCTATCATTTGCAGGAAAACGAAAGGAACCAAAGAAATTTATGTTAAGTGAGATCAGCCAGTCTGCAAAAGTCAAGGGTTGTATGTTTCTGCTCATAGGAAGAAGTTAGGAAGAAAACAGGAAACAAAAGGGACTTTGGAGAAATGAGAAGAAAGACCAAAAGAATAATAGAAGAGGGTCGGGGGAGAATGGTGTGGAGGGGAAAAGGGAGAACCGAGGAAGGAAACAGTTCAAATAACGCTATTCCCATCCAGGAAGGTATTGCTGCCAATCTCACCAATACGTCTAGGGAGGCAGGAGGTGGGAAGGGGGTGACGGGGAAGGAGACACCCCCCAAGCGCTGTGTGCATGCGTGTGTGTATCACTTTGAACCTCACTATGATGTATAATTACAATGTACTCATAAAAGTTAAAAAGAAAAAAGGCGGGTTACTAAGTAGTCGGGATCTGCCCGCTCACCCTGCTTCCCACTGAAGTAGACCTGCGGCGGTTCCGCCCGACGGGACGCGGCTCTTCTTTGGATGAATATAGAATCTTTGTCCCAGGAAGAAACATTGGCAGGAGAGCTTTTCTAGGTCATGGCTTTTCTAGATGGGATCCGTGCTTTTTTTCATACTCTAATTTCTCTAACTATAAAACAAATATGACCTAAGCTGCCAGTTTCTGCCTCAAAAACGGCTTCTGAAAATAAACACACGCATGTGCTTGGCAAGCCTCAGACGTGAGCCCATCATACAACGGCCCGGTCACTCCGAGAGCAGCCTCTGCAGCACGTCTACTTCCTGACTGCTTGCTGTCCAGGAGAAATTAATAACTAGCTTAGGAAACAAGTCCCCATCGCTGTAATCTAAATGCTTTTTCAAAATCCGTCATGATTTGTAGCACTCTGGACATACTCAGCAGAACTTTTGCATGTGATGCACTATCACATGCCTGACGGCGTCCTGGGTGCCAGGTGGTGTGCCGCCCCTTCTCACAATGATCTGAAGTCCTTGCTCCTGGGAGGAATAGAAAGTTCTGAGCAATGAGGTCGCACAGCTGAGACGGGACTTGACCGTGGGTCTGTCTGATTTCAGAGGACTTTCTTTTCACTTTATGGTATTGGTGATAAATAACACTGAATAAACACCCCTCCCTAGACTCGCAGGCACCAGCCCAACAAGACCATCTGAGGGACCATTGTGGCCCCGGATGCCACGTGATAGACAGATACCTCTTTTTGACTTGTTCGAGGAGAAGCTGGACCCGGGGGAGACCTGAGGGCTGCTGCCCGAGCGTTTCCTGCGGATCGTGGTCTGCTGCTCCGGGAAGGCCACGTGCACCGACTCCACCGAGGCGGCCAGGTTGATGGACTTGAGGGAGTCGGAGGAGTCCCTTCTGCCGTGACCGAGGGACAGCTCGTCATCAGAGCCCTCCTTGTCCGTGCCACCGTCCACAATGTCGTCTTCATCCCATAAGCCATGGCACTGAGAGGGCAGAGAAATGACAACCGAGGCCACCATCGTTTTAGGCAGGACAGCTTGGATTCTGTCCTACACTATCTCCTCCCACAAACGGTCCCTCAAGATGAGGCACTCCAAGGAGAGGAGGCGAGGAGAGGTGTTTGTCTAGAACTGTAGGAAGACCCCAGGGGCGTGGCGACAGCGAGTGTCAACCGAGTCCGGCTAAGTCGCTGACAGGGGACAGGTACAGTTTGGCTGATGGAGTAAAAGTGACACGAGAGGCACTTGCTAGTCCTTGACTAAAGGACTTTCCAGAACATGTCTGTGTGCCCATGACTAGCTTTTGAAGAATCACGCTGTTAGCCATGGATAGATTCCGCCCTCCGTCCTATAGTCACCAACTGTCTCTATCTGGAGAAAGACACTGTCCCTCCCCAGCCTTCCTGGCAACAAGCAACACCTGGCTCACCCGGGGCGACTCCAAAACACAGCTGCAAAGATTCTACTCAGAAAGTGTTGGCCCACTGGGTGTGGTGGCGCATGCCTGTAATCTCAGGACTTGGGAGACTGAGACCAGAGGACCGCAGGGTCAAGGCCAGCCACAGCAAGTCACTGAGACCCGCGGCAACTTAGTGAGACCCTGTTTCAAAATAAACTATAAAATAAAAAGGACTGGGGGTGTAGCTCAGAGGCAGAATGACCCTGGCTTCAATCCCTAGCAACATAAAACAAACAAACAAACAAACAAACAAACCCCACGTGGTCTCTCACTAAAAGCAAACAGCTTCACTACAAGAAACTGCCCAAAGGAAGCAATACTTCTAGAAGAAGGTAGAACGAAGTTACATTGGAGGTGAGATGTAATGTAATCCGTACCAAACTGTAGCTCTTTGATGGTCTGGCTTGGACTAGGGGTAGAATTTAGTGTATCAGCATTAAGACACTGCCCGTAGCCGGGCGTGGTGGCGCATGCTTGTAATCCTAGTACTTGGGAGGCTGAGACTGGTGGATCCGGGTTTGTGGCCAGCCTCAGCTATTTAGTGAGACCCTGTTTCAAAATAAAGAATGAAAAAATAGGGCTGGGGGTATAGCTCAGAGGTAGAATGACCCTGGGTTCTACCCTCAGTACCGAAAAAAAAAAAAGACCCTGCCCGTCCCTGAAGCACAGCCCACAAACGTGATTAATTCTATGTTCAACCTACGGTAGAAATATGACAAACTTTTCTTCCAGACTTACTACGAGTTCCATTATGAGCATCGCTAGCGTTGGAGAAAATGTCGATTAAATGGATGTAACTACGATTCTTTGTTGTACGAAGGGGCATAAAAAGCGACCTCACCCACCGGTCCTCAGTTTTAGGATCTCCGGGGATACTACCCGGCCGCAGCTCCCGAGGTGAGCGAATCCATCGCTAGCATGCACGCAGTACCTTGAGAATGGAGCGGTGGAAGAACAGGGCCAGGAGCTGGATGAGGTCGTAGAGCACGTAGCCCTCCTTCTTCTCCACGCCGATGATGTTGGGGGGGTGGTACGGCTTATCCTTGTGCAGCTCCACGTTCTTATTCCAGGGGAAGAAGCCGAACTGGAAGAAGTACTTGACCACAATTGCCACCTGCACGTGCACGGGAGAAGCAAAACCACCAGTCCTTTAGGAACAGTGACAAAAAAACTGGGAAAAAATATCCGTCTCACAGATCTGACGGTCGGAATGCACACGATTATGCAGAATAACAGTACTGACTTCGCAGATCGCTGAGGTCGCAACAAGAGCTGTATCTTACTGTCACAAGTGCCTTCGATTTTGGCAAGCAAGGATGTCAGGCGACTCACGTCGCTCTACCTAAAGGACCTCTCATTTCCTCTGCCTTCGAGAAACTGGCTTTTATTCTAATTTAGTCAGATACTTGAATAATTATTCAGCTATTAAAATATGGTACTCAGGACAAACTTGAAACATACCTATAGCTTAACATCTGTGCTGCTTTAATTTGTAATCCATATGACATAACAGGGGGCATTTTATTAATACAAATTAATTACACAGAACAGTGGGTGTCATTGTCATTTGCTTATATACATATAACCTATTTAGATCATTTCTGCCTCATTACCAACTTTTTTGCATATAGGTGTTTATTCATCTTATTTTTTTTTTTGGTATTGGGAATTGAACCCGGGGGCATTCCACCTCTGAGCTATACATTCAGCCCTTTTATTTTTTATTTTATTCTACTGGTCTCTCTCCTCAGTTATCTGAAGTCTCTTTTGTTTCCTATTTTCTCACATATGAGAGAAAACATAGGACCCTTGACTTTCTGAGACTGGCCAATCTCACTTAGCATAATGTTCTCTAGTTCCGTCCATTTTCCTGAAAATGACATAACTTTGTTCTTCGTTATGGCTAGTAGAATCCCATTGTGTGTCTATACCACATTTTCTTTATCTAGTCATCTGTTGAAGGACACCTGGGTTGGTTTCATAATTTGGCTATTGTGAATTGTGCTGCTATAAACATGGGTGTGCATGGATCACTATAGCATTTTGACTTTAATTCTTTTGGAAAGATACTGAGGTGTGTTAGAGCTGGGTCATATAGTGGTTCTACTCCTAGTCTTTTGAGAACTCTCCATAGCGGCTGCACTAATTTGCACTCCCACCAACAGTGTACAAGAGTTCCTACTTCCCCACATCCTCGTCAACATTTATTATTGTTTGTATTCTTGATGATTGCCATTCTAAGTATTCTTATGAGAATCTGACAGGTGTCCCAACACTGGGGTTTGCTAATTAATTATATGCATATAACCTGCTTTGATAATTTCTTCTTCTTCATTACCCTCTTATCCACTCCTCCCCCTGACCTCCTTACTAGTCCCCCTTCTATATTCATGTCATTGTCGTCCCTCGACCCCAGATTTCACATATGAGAGAAAAATCCAATACTTGTCCTTCTAAGTCTGGCTTATTTTGCTTAATGAATTCATGTGTTTGTGTGTGTGTGTGGTACTAAGGGATTGAACCCAGGGGTATTCTGCCTCCGAGCTACACCCTCTGCCCTTTTTATTTTTTTTTATCTCTTGTTTTGAAACAGGGTCTAAGTTGCTGAGACTCTAAGTTGCTGAGGCTAGCCTTGAACCTGTAATCCTCTCGCCTCGGCCTTCCAAGTACTACGATATCCGGAGTGTGCCACCATGCCCAACTATAATGTAGTTTTGATATATATGATTTCTACTTTCCTCCCTCATATCTGTTTACCACAGTTTGTGAGCCATTAAAAAGCAGACATATCTATTTTTCTACTATCTTTGTACTAACTTTGCCTAGTTCTTGGTTTTTGTCATGTAGTTTAAATTACAGAGTGAACTAACATCAGCTCATCTACCACTTATTTCCCTCCTTAGGGTGACAGAAAAATGGACAGCCTCAGCTTAACCAAGAACACTTATTTTTAAAGTGAAAACTATATGAGTAGCTCTCGTTCCCCTTTCCACATTCCTGGTGCCTCCTCTCTTTTTTCTTTCTTGTGCTGGGGATTAAACCTCGGAGCTATACCCCTAACTCTTTTTATTTTTTGAAACAAGGTCTTGCTAAGTTGCTGAGACTGGCCTTGAACCTGTGATCCTCCTGTCTCAGCCTCCCAAGTACTGGAATGACAGATGTATGCCTTCTCTACTCTCCTCACAGAGAGTGGTTTTGGGGAGTGGTCCCTACTCCCCAGCAGGAAGTCACTTATGTCCAGGGGTAAAGTAATGAATGCAATGTTCCGGGACAGTGACTCAGGCAAGACTGTGATGGACAGGTCAATTAAAGTGATGGGTAGATATTTGTCTTTCCATTGAATGTTCATTACGGAAATAAGACACATGCACTATCAATACTTTAAGCTGAATACTTTTAAGGTGATTTACTATATAACCTTGTTTTAATTTGATGGTTGAATCACCTGTAAACCTACAAAATGCCCAAGTTCTCACTGCGCTTTAAGAAGCAATCACAGAGCTGTGTGTGGTGGTGCACACCTGTCATCCCAGTACTTGGGAAGCTGAGATAGGAGGATCGCAGGTTTGAGGTCAGCCTCAGTGACTTAGCGAGACCCTCAGCAACTTAGTGAAACCCTGTTTCAAAATAGAAAATAAAAAGGGCTGGAGTTGTAGCTCAGTGGTAGCCCCTGGGTTCAATCCCCAGTACTGCTCCCCCCTCCAAAAAAAAGCAATCCTAGTGCCACTGAATGTGAAGTTTCCCTTCTGAGTCAGTGTGGGAAATCAGCCTTCTTCACAAACCTGAGAACACAAGGGATGTGGGAGCCCATGACACAGCATCTAGAAGCTTCCCTTCTACTCCTACGGTGATTTTCACGGGACCATGTGACCTCTGTATTTAATAGGGAAGATGAAAAGTCAGATCCACGTGACTGCGCAGGCGCCTCAGCTGTCACACAGGACGGGAACAGGTGGCCATCCACCCTGTCATTGAGATTTTCACGTGTTCACAGAATTTTGTGCTAAGGTGTATGGAGAAAGCGAATGCGGCATCAACTATTCAAGGTGAATAGTTGTTCTTTCCTTGCTACTAGGGATTGAACCCAGGGGCATTTTACCTCCAAGCTATACCCCCAGCCCTTTTTGAAACAGGGTCTCCCTAAGTTGCTGAGGCTGGTCTCGAACCTGCTTTATTGCATTTTTTAATTCCGGGTCTGTGTCTCGAGTGCCTGCTGGCACTGGGCACTCTGGTCCTACAAAAGACCGTGACTGTCTTCATAGATAATACTGTAGGTCTCCCCACTGCTCACCAGTCGGGTGACCTCGGGCCAACTATTTTCTCTCATCCAACCTCATTTGTGTAGCGGGAAGGTGATTAGCGCCTCACTCTTGGGAGTTGGGAGGTGAGGCAAGACGTCTAAGGTCGCCGGGGCTGGCTAAGTGTTGGCGATGGTGTTCTGCGAGCCGGCCGCCTACCTCGGTGTAGACGATGGCCATCATCCAGAAGCGGCGGCTAGGCCTGGGCACGGACAGCATGGCCCACAGGAAGATGAGGATGGGCAGCAGGAGCGTGAGCATGGAGGCGGACACCATGTGGTTGAGGATGATCACGAAGTAGCACACCATTTCTGAGCGTGCCACCAGGGTGTTGTACATGGCGTAGAAGAGCAGCAGGAACCGGGGCTGGCCCACGTAGAATTTCTCTGACTCCTCCAACTCGTCGTCGTGGAACATCCTGTGAGGATAGACACCGCCATGAGACGTGGCCTCCCGCGTCTCCACGTGCTGGACGTCGTTGGACCCGATCCTGCCTGTCGGCACCACCGATCCCTGCCTCCTCTGTCTCCACTTTCTTTGGGAGACGACCTAATATAGGTTGAAGATCCCTGTCCACACGCTTGGGGCTGCAAATGTTTCGGGTTTGGGAGTATCTGCCTATGTCCTGAGATATCTGGAGGTTGGGACCCAGGTCTGAATACAATATTCATGTATGTTTCATATACACCCTAGACACACACAGAGCCCGAGGGTAATCTTCTACAATGTTTTACATAATTTTGTGCAAGAGACAAAGTTCCGTGGTATGAAATGACCCCCTTCCAGCACCGTGTTGGCGCTCATAAAATTTCAGATTTCAGAGCACTTTGGATTAGGGACACTCAACCTGTGCGACTTTTCTTTTTTCTTTTTTGGCACTGGGGATTGAACCCAGGGGCATTTTACCTCTGAGCTACACCCCCCGCTCTATTTTATTTTTGATTTTGAAACAAGGTCTCGCTAAGTCACTGAGGGCCTCGCTACATTGGTGAGACTGGTCTCAAACCTGCGATCCTCCTGTCTTAGCCTCCCAGGTACCGGGATGACAGGCGTGCGCCACCACACCAGGCTTAGGCAAGACTCACATGGAGTCAAGTGCACGGGAGGGCTTACTTGTTCAGGAGCAGCTCGCTGGCCGTCAGCTCATGGGTCAGGGGTGGCAGGATGCTGGACTCTAGCCGGTCGGTGCGGCTGTCGTCCGGGCTGACCACCATGTGGTTCTTGCCCGCCGAGTCGTCCTGCGAGGCGAAGGACAGGCGCTCGAAGCTGACGGCTTTGCTGTAAGAGGGCGGCGCCTCCACGTCGTCTCCATCCTCCGTGGAGAACTGCGGCAGCTCCTCCTCGGGAGTGAGGCCGGCGTCCTCGGGCCCCGCGTCGTACTCGGCCTCGTAGTCCTCCTCCGTGTCCCCGAGCTCAGGCACCGGGCCCACCGCCTCCTCTTCCGCCTCGGCCTCCACCTCCTCGATGGTCTCTGTGGTCCCCTGGCGCGAGTACAGCATGGTGCACTGCGTGGGTTCGCTGTCAGGAGAGAAGGAGGGCGCGGAGCCCTGGTCTCAGCGCCCACACGCCTGGGAAGCTTCCCAGATGCTCAGGACACCGCAGACCTCCCAGTCAAAACACAGGGCAGGGGAGAAATGAAGCTCCCATCCCCCGCGTTCCGCCTGCCTCGCCCCTGCAGGTGCCCGTTCCTGATGTGCAGAGACGGCGTGCAGCAGGCTCTGGGCGGGAGAGCAGACAGTGGGCGCACGCCGCTCACAGGCACAACCAGGGCACGGCACGGGCTCGCGGGCGCAGCGGTGAGGCTCCAAAACAGGGCCAGGACCGCAGCCGCGAGCTCCCCCACCGTCACTGCAGTGTGCACAGTCCCGCCAGCGTGGCTCTGTCCACCCGGCCCATAACAGGGGGACGGCAGTGACCAGAGACTGGCCCCACTGCACACGCGCGTGCTTCAGGAAGGCCACCCGCTCTAGCGTTTGTTTCTCCCGTTTTCTATTCCTTCGTCTTTTCCTCTTGGGGCTCTAGGTCATGTGACCTGGTTTCCTCTGTCCCTGCCCCGGCAGCCATTTCTCCCTGAGTTCTTCGATGGCCCTGAGCTGACTGCTCCACCGAGAACTCATTCCTGGTCTTCCGCCTCCCAGCAGCTCCAGTGCACTTTCTTCTCCCGGGCCCTCTCGCGTTGCTTTCCCACAAGCTTCTCCGGTCTGACTCTTCCTCTCTACTGGCGTGGGACTGCACTCAGGGGCATCCTATCTCAGAGTTGGACCCCCAGCCCTTTCTAGCTTTTATTTTGAAACAGGGTCTCACCAGGTTGCTGAGGGTCTCACTAAGGTGACAAGGCTGGCCTCCAACCTGCCATTCTCCTGTCTCAGCCTCCCGAGTACTGGGATTTCAGGCATGTGCCACCTCGCCCGGCTTTACTCCCTGCTTTCGCTCCCCTGTGCTGTCTCCTGTGTTCGTCCTCACCCTCTTTCACCTTCTTCTCGCTGTCCCCATTAGGTGTGTGCACGAGAGGCTGGAGGTAAAACTAGAGCAGCCACGCGGGCGGCATGGATGACATGCTTTTTATTATTGTCTACCCCAGATGCATCAGCCCCCAAAGGGGACTGGTGACATTCATCTGGGTGCCGGCAGGCGGTGGATGTGGCATCTGTTAGACTCTCAAATGTTACTGTCATCTGGATGCCACGTGTGAGCGGGCGGGGTCCGTCAACACGATTCTCCCATCCACGTCCACGTGTCTTGTCCTAGACACCGGCGTGGACATGTCGATGAGGGATGGAGGAGTGACCTGGCAGAGCCCTTCTCCGCATCCTGTGACTGCAGAACCACTCCTGCATGGGCGCTTGAGGCCCGCCCAGGTGTTGAGTGTCCCAGGGGAGAAGGCTTTGGGAACGCACCCCTCCGCAGGCTTTGCTAAGACTCGGCTCAATTAGAGAAGCCTCGGGAAAGTCGTGACAGTGACCGCTCACCCCAGGGAGTTTTCAGATCCCTGGAGTCCACTCCACACCAGGCGTCACTCTCAGTATGACTGGGAGCCCTCAGCTGCACAGCCCCTGGGATTTGGGACCATGCCTGTGCCTCAGGGTACCTCTGGGACTCCAGGAGTGGAAGGCACTGGAGCTGTGTGCTCCACAGCCGCCTCGAGGGGCAGGGCGCTCAGGGCCAGCTCCGGCACACGGAGGCCCCACGTTAGAATACACCGCTGCCAGGAAAAAGAAAGGACAGCCCTCCGACTCGCCCCCTGAGCTGTCAGGATGAAATTTATTTCAGACTGGGTTATTTTCAGGTCAGGATAAGCATAATGTAGCTGATCCCTCATAGACCTATGGCAATTCAAAAAAGGAGTTTGGGATTGAATGCAGATAACTTCATTTCTAAATGATTATTTCAGGGCAGGATTTAAGGAGACTTAAGCCCAGAGTAATTTTCCAAACAACAAGTGACAGTCTACTTGGGTGATATATTCTACGGCATGATGATATTTATGTGTGTGTGTGTGTGTGTGTGTGTGTGTGTGTGTGGTACTGGAGATTAAACCCAGAGGCATTCTACCACTGAGTTACACCCCGAACTCTGTTTATCTTGAAACAGGGTCTTGCTAAGTTAGCACGCACTGGTCTCGAACCTGCGACCCTCTGGTCTCAGCCTCCCAAGTACTGGGATTACAGGTTGCACCATGGTGCCTGGCACATGAGCTATTCTTTTTAAAAGCCAATGGTAAAATAGATTCTGACTTTTTTTTAATGTGTGTATGTGGCCCTGGGGATGGAACCCAGGGGCATTCTACCTTTGAGCTACATCCCCAGCACTATTTTATTTGTTTTGGAAACAGGGTCTCGCTAGGTTGATGAGAGTCTCACTACTTGCTGGGCTGTCCTCAGACCTGTGATCCTCTTGTCTCAGCCTCCCCAAGTACTGGGATTACAGGCGTGTGCCATCATGCCTGGCACAGATTCTGACTTTAATGTTAGTTATGCAAATAAAACATAGACAGATTTATTCTGTATGAACTTAAAAATGATCATATAATGAAGGTTATTCCAATTTCCTGTCTACTGCATCTATATTTTTGGTAAAATAATGAGACAAAGTTTTGTACCTTTCCTGAGATTTTCCCATGAGGACCGCCTATAAAATCAAATGTAGGAAACATCCTTGTGTCTTTGAAAATGCAGAGCGTGAAATGCTTAAAACATGAAGGACAATGTTTACAATAGGGATTTCTAAGAAATTCCTAACAGACAAAAACTAAGGAGGAGGCAGCTCACGGAATGGCGTCCAGGGGCAGTTGTGTCTCAGAAGGGGCTGTGGTAATGCTTTTTTTTAGTCATGCAAATCCTTAAAGTAAAAATGGGAAAGAAAAACAACATGCGTCCATGCGTCCAAGAACTGATGTTTGCAAGACGCCCGGGGGAGGAAGCATGCACGAGGTTAGCACCTGGACGCTAGGCTGCCACTGTCAGCCGACGAGGACATGTCCAGGCTGACCATTTTACGGAGCCTAGGCCGCGCGCGCTCGCTTGTTCTGGGCACAGTGTCTGGTCCGTCTAAGTCATCAAGGGTGGACTGCCTCGAGAACAGCGTGGTGGCCTCCGTGTAGCAGCTAGCAGCGCAAACAGTCACAGAAACACAGAGTTAAGACGCCAGCGGACATCAGGTTACACGCGGCTCGGTTGATCACACTGCCATGCAGATAACCACGCACGACACCGGCACCGCACGCCGGGGCGGGGAGGGGCCGTGAGGCAGGAGGATGACAGGCCCCTAGAGTGCACTCCCAAAGCACAATTTACATATTCATGACCTTGCAACAGGATCGTTTTTAAATAACTGAAGAGAATATGCTTTACTTGGAACCATAATCCTGAGTTCATTGACTGTACATTTTAATCCAATTGAATAAGCGGAAATAAGTGCTCATATAATTTGCAAAAAAAGATTTTAATCGAGAGAATCTCAGGATGACCCAACAAACTGAATTCTCCACCCCATTTTCTGAGTGCTATTCAGTTAAGCCAAACCAGATGCCTCGCAGGCAAGAGATGCTGGTTTGATATGCACCTGGATATCAACCAACATCAAAAATTAAAATAAAACACTACAAAGAAAATAACAAAGGAAGTCTAGCAACGGCCGGTTCATTTTGTCTGTTAATGTTTCTTTTTGCCTAAGCCTTTTCCCAGGTCATGGTTTAGGTCTTGGTTGCTGCCATTAGGAAGAGAACCCGTTGGCTCGTCCCCTGGTCCCCAGTGGGACAGTGATCAGGGGCGGGACGATGCCTCCACCGCAGGGACACATGCGGGTGACAATCCTCAAATGATAGCCTCCCTTTGTGTCTGGGAATATAACTAATGTTACTTGCAGCAACTTAAGCTACTAGGTTAGCTCCAGGAGGGGAGGGGAGCTGAGACCCGATTTCAGAAGCCAACCATTAAAATTTGTCATTCGACGTCTGGATTTGAAGGAGATGGTGACTATGCATCAACAGAATCACAGATTCACTTGTTAGACTCCGCCTACTACATGCTCGAAGGTAAAAATTGGTGACATGGATGTCAGAGCAGGGCTGTAAAGGGAGCAGGCCACACTGGGGGAGGCGGACCTGTCCCCATGCCGTGAGTGTCAGCAAAAACTTGCACGCCAGCGACTTCTTCTGGGGGAGACTGTGGCCTCCCCAGTGATTTCCAAGGCTTCCTGGAGACTGTGGTGTAGACCGCTTCCTGTCTGGGGGATTGAAAAGTTTCTAAAGTAGGGAGACCGGGAGCGTGGCTGGGTCATCATGACCACGGCGGTTCCCTTAGCTCCTTTAACCCACAGCACAATGGCCATCCGGAGCCTTCCCTTTCTTCACATTAAACGCCAAAGTCAAAATGTATTAGAAACCACTTTTAATAGCTCTAGTTTCCTAGTAAATTTACTAATCTATTGAGCATTTTGTACTTTAGGGAATATTTCGGGTTTGCTAACAGGCAATCGATGAATTTAAATAGCTCCTGACTCGACATTTTTAATCATGGGTATGGCTTTATATTTGTAATCTCAAGTCACATGTAAAGGCAGTTACTTGATTTTATTTTAACCAGACTTTTTTCTTCTTGTTTTCCCTCCTATGTTTTGATTGGTAATATTTAGTTAATTTCTTAACCGGATATGCTGCAAATTGGTATATAGTTAGAATCACCAGTATAGGAATCATGAATGTTTATTTTCTGGGGGCTTTATTTTTAATTTTCTTTCTGATTGTTCTTTTTTTATTCCTTTGATTCAAAGTTTGATTGGGAAGCAGCTATTCTCAAGCCTGTATATGATATTTAGGAAGTCTATGAAACCCTTAAAATCTCAAGGAAAAAAATTGTGCATGTCCCCCTTTGGGAGAGTCTGGAACTGCATGGAATTTCAAAAGAGGTTCTTGATGCCGTCATGACAAATGGAGGAAGAAAGGCTGCTGTGTTTACGTCCCCTTCACTTGCCAAACTTAGGGGTGCAGGTAACAACACTCTGTCATGAAGCAAGACAAGAAAGCAGGCCAAGGAATAAAGCACTGGAGAAAATATTATAAAACACATGAAGGGGCAAAATATTTTCTTGAAAAAAGATGGTAAGTTATAATAATTGAGCTTTAGCATATGCATGTGTATAATTATCTTCTTCCCTTATGTGTGAGGAAGTAATTCCAGATAAATACGAACATGACTTTCAGTTAAGTAAACCGGAGCTGTCTGAATTTTTTTTTTTATTTGGGAATTCAAAAAATAAATAAAATAAGAGTTTGGGTCAGACCCATCCATATTCCAGATATGCAGAGTGGCCCTGTCCAAAGCCGAAGGCACGGGGACATTGTGATGTTAAGCAAAAATGAACGAAGGCCTCGAATGCATCCGGAAAATGAATGCCGAGGGAATCACATTTCTTTCACCCTAACATTCCTCCATTTTTGGAAAACTGGTCGTTTATGAGTAGGTTTTCTGAAATGAGTGGGTTTGGAAACTTTAATTTTTATTTTTATTTCATTTTTGTGGTACTGGGGATTTAACCCAGGGACATTCTACCTCGGAGCATGTCCCCAGCCTTGTTTTATTTTATTTTTTTGGAAACAGGGTCTCACTAGGCTGATGAGTCTCACTACTTGCAGAGGCTGTCCTCGAACCTGCGATCCTCCTGTCTCAGTCTCCCAAGTACTGGGATTACAAGCATGTGCCACCATGCCCGGCTAGAAACTTTTAGATTCCTCCACTTACCTCCATCCACCCTGTAACTAGGAAGCAGCATTACCTCGTGTCCCGAGCACCTGCGACATTCAGACATGCTTGCTTCACGCCCCCACAGCCCGGCCACACACAGGCTGTCACTTGTCCTTGTTTTGGTGCAGGGTTAGCACCCAGGGCGTTGTGCACACCCAGCAGGTGCTCTACCACTGAGCTACACCCCAGCCAGTCCCCACTCACTAAGGGAAGAGCTACCACGAGATAAATTGGAAGGCATAAGGGCTTAGGAAGAACGGGGGTACAAATGGATTTTAAGTTTTGGCATTAAAATGAATGAGAGAGGGAAGAATTCCACTCAATTACGTTGATCTGTAGACTTGTTGCTCCAAGAACAAACTGAAGCAGGGTGGGGGCTTCCATGTAAAACACGCACAGTTTACAAAAAGTCAAAATAAACCACAAAATAAACAATGACTTTTTGTCTCAACAAAGTATGTCAAGGAGAACCTGAAAGCTTCCCTTTCCAGATGTTAAATTGTAGGATAGCTTTCAGAAGACACAACATGCCCTGTTCACACTCGCCAATTGAAGGATATCAGACTATATTTTCTCTTTTGGTATTACTAATAGTTTCAGAAATTAGGGATTAAGAAGTATGCGTATGTTTGGGAAGAAAGAGAATGAAAATGTTTAATTACAGTGATACATTTTCTAATAATCAATTATTTTATTCTAGGAATTTAAAAATCTTAGAATCTCAATTAGAACATAGTTTGACCTTGAAATCCTTAGAGGTTATATCCTAAATATTTCCTATTCTCACAAAATATATAGCAGCTGAAATATTTATGGGTTTGGAAGTTATAAATTAGTAACAAATTAAAGAAAAAAACTATAATCTCTTTTATTATCTCTGAAAGGACTTTAAAAGAATCAATATCTATTTGGGGAGGACAGGAAGGGATATATCTATTCAGTTTTATCTGTATCAATGTTACATTTAAATCAATATATGTATGATCAATATATTTTTAAGTCAATATATTTTGAAAAATTAAAATGAGACTTTAGCATATATATTTCAAAACTTAAATTTTTACTAATATATTATATATATAAAATATCTTTTCCTACCAATAAATATACTCTGTATCAATAGATATTTTTTTCTGATACTGGGGATTAAACCCAGGGGCATTCTACCTCTGAGCTTTACCCCCAGCCCCTTTTTATTTTTTATTTTGAAACAGGGTCTTGCTAAGTTACTGGCTTCGAACCTGCAATCCTCCTATCTCAGCCTCCCAACTACTGAGATGACAGTTGTGCACCACTACAACCTGCTAGTAGATAATTGTTGAGTAATAAAAACACTAGGCCACATTAGCCCGGCTCAAATACAGCAATTCAGCAACAGTTAAAAATAATACTTCTTGGTTAAAAAAAAAAGAAAAATTAACCACCTCTTCCTACTCAGATCTCAATTTCAATTTCCAGCTTCTATTTTGGGTTTGGATAAAATGGCCTCAGTCCCCTCCCCTATTCTGTCTGGAAGTCCACCATTATTTGTGAAGGACAAGTGTTCTCCAGGCCCTCGGAGCCCCCCCCCCCCAGAGCAATCGGGGCTCTACCCTAGCAGGTGGAAGGCGGCGTGTCGCTGGCCTCCCTGCAGGTGTGTTGGGGACAGAGGTCTTATCTCAGACAATCTTCCCCGGCCCACACCACTTAGCGGAGGTCCCTTTCTTTATGTGTCTGTCCCAGAACTGAGCTCCAGGTCTGGCCTAGATGGGCACCTGTTGGCATGTTGAATGACTACAGTAGACACACGGGTGTCGCTAGCTGATCATCTATGCTGAACCATCTCCCTCTGGGCAGAGACTTCCACTTCGACTCAGAAGCTAGCTCCGGACACTGCAGCTCCCGAGAACGCCAGGATGCAGAGTTCCGAGGCTGTTCTGGAATAGGGTGTAAATTGGGTTGGGATGCAGGAAGAGTTAATAAGAGACAGAGTACCACGATGCTCCACAGCTTGGGTTCTGAGCTGAACCTCGTGATTTTGGATCCCGGGGTCTGCTTTTGTAGATTTCTCAGCTGTGTGACTTTGAGTACCTTCCTTAACCTCTCTGCAACTGAATTCCAACTCTGTCAAGTAGGGATGACAGCAGTACACTGCCCCCTGGCAGACGCGAAAGGCATGGCCGCCATGGGCTCTGGCCACCTGTCAATCCTGTTGCCAAAGGAGGTGTGCGATCCTAAAACTCAGACAAGACAAAAGCTAACAGAATAGGTTCTGGAATTTTTATTCTAAACCTTAAAGTAACACTTCTGAAAAGAAAAGATGGAGACCAGCAGCAGAGGTGGAAGGTCCTGTATAGAAGATGCTTTGTGGGGCAGTCATTCGGAAAGGCAGTAATTTCAGGATTGGTAAGGACTTTTAGTTGCCTCCAGCTTGGAAATCTATGCTGTGCCCGTGAAGTACGACAGCATCTCAAGTTCCTTATGACTGACATCTGCTTGTTTCTGGCTGGGGCTAGGAGGGGACACTATCCTGATGTTGCTGTATGGATGGGAATCACCTGCGGACGGCAGGGTCACCACAAAGCCTTTGATTAAATTTCATTTCATTCATTCATCATAGATGATGACGTGCACTCATTCACCTTTGTCAAAAGCAAACCCACCATTCAGAAAGTGAAATACCTGGAGATACTGTCATGGGAATCTAAGCTGTCCATCCTGTGGGCCGCCGGGGCCCCCGAGGCGGCTCCGGGGTGCTCATCGATTGTGTCCAGTCCCGACTCTCTGGAGAGATTCATGATGTGGTTCTGATAGTACATGTGGATGCTCTCTCGCGTAGGGACGTTGCCCTGCAGGGAGGGACTCTGTCACAGTTCCTGTGGACGCACCTGCCTGTCCCCCTGCCCAGCCGTTCTCAGCACCGACCACTCTCAGAGCCTGTGCACACCTGGGGATATGCACCAGCAGCCATCCAGTCGAGCTGGGGACCGATGCCAACTCACTTACGGTCACTGGTGTTACTCGATGTTACTAGGTCACTCTAAACAAGAAACCCCTTCTTATAGGTATATAATTTTGCTAAATCATAGTAACTGTTCCAAAAATGGACTACTATCTTTAAATATAATCTGTAAACCACACATGACTACTGTATATTTTATTACTCTGCTTAATTTTTCCCCTAAGAAGTTTCAGATCAAACTTCCCAGATACTTTAATCCTTTGTAGGACACAGCAAAGTCTACATACCTACAAACTGTGGTGAGGGGAGAGTATAGAATGAATAAAGTCGTCATTTTCCCCCCTCTGTGTGTGTGTGTGTGTGTGTGTGTGTGTGTGTGTGTGTGTAGTGTTTGATTATTTTAATTCTGAGCATGGAATAGATTTAAATATACAGAAAAGCAAAGGGGTTATGCAACAACTGTCTGGAAAGAGAGGGTTCAGTCTTATTTTGAATTTTTGATGCAGGTTGAGCATCTCTAGTTTAAAAATCTAAAATCTGAAATGCTCCAAAATTAGAAACTCTTTGAGTGCCAACATGAGGCTATAGGTGGAAAATTCCATACCTGACCATAAGTGCTTTTGTAGTTAAAATAGAAATACACTAAAACATGGTATAGAATATCTTCAGGCTATGTGTGTAAGGTATATATGAAATGTAAATAAATTTCATGTTTAGACTTGGGTTCCCTCCCCCGAGGTATCTCATTATGCATATGCAAATGTTCTAACATCCAAAAAAAAAATTGGAAATCTGAAACACTTCTGGTACTAAGTGTTCTGGATAAGGAATACATAATCTGCATATTGACTTTGAAAGTCCTTTCGATATGGGAGGAAGCAAAAAGAATGGAGCGAGACAGTGTTACCTTCTTGATCTCCCTGGTCAGCATGCATCTCTCAATTCTCAGAACGGTGGATATATCGATGTGCTCCCTGGAGATGGAATTGAGCCAAGTGGTGAAGCTATCCACCGTTGCCAGGAACAGGACCCAGGTGAATTTCAAGATGTTAAATATCCTCTTGATGATATTATCTGGGAGGAAGAAGCACAAGGGATTGCAAGGGAGTAGAGCACCATGAGCGATTCTGCTGTCATGGAGTGCAGTGAGGTTTTACCAAAACCAGGCCTGGTTTTTGTCCTGTGTCCCTAATGAGGAGCGGACACCTCATCTGCAACATGACGGGGAGGACCACAGTGGAGGAAGCCATCTGGGGGGGCTTTCTTGTTTTTTCCTTTTTAAAAATGTTTTCATTGGTGCATGGTAACTCTACATCATAGTCAGGTTCAAAGTGCAGCTCTTCCTCTGATAGAGGACTAATATCTAGAACATATAAGAACTCAAAAAACTTAACACCAAAAAAGTAAATAATCCAATAAAAAACAGGCAACTGAACCGAACAGACACATCTCAAAAGAAAAAACAGAAATGGCCAACAAATGTAGGAAAACACGTTGAACATCATTAGCAATCAGGGAGATGCAAATCAGAACTACCCTGAGATTCCATCTAACTCCAGTTAGAATGGCTATCATCAAAAATACAAACGACAGTAAATGCTGGCGAGGATGTGGGGAAACAGGATCACTTGTACCCTGTTGGTGGGATTGTAAGTTAGTATATCCCCTATGGAGCTCAGTGTGGAGATTCCTTAGAAGACCGGGAATGGAGCCTTCATATGACACAGTCTTACCACTCCTGAGCATCTTTCCAAAAGAATGAAAGTCAGAACACTACAGTGATACATGCACGCCCAAGTTTATAGCAGCACAATTCACTATAGCCTGTGGAGCTTTCCATACATGCAGTGGCAGAACCAAGACCAAACTAGGGTGAAATTTGTAATGTCTGATCAAAATATTAATCAGAATGGATCCCAAACCAGCTGTCTCTGAATCCCGGGGGACTGATTCTAGGAACCCCTCGGATGACAAACTACATGGCTGCTCAAATCCCTTAAATAAAATGGTGCGGTGCTTGCAAAGAACCTTCCTTACATTTTCCCACACACTTGAAGCCCTCTCTGGATTACTTAGCATACCTAATACAATGTAAATGCTGTGTAGAGAGTTGTTATATGGTATTGTTTGGGAAATGAGGACAAGGGAAATGTCTACAGGTTCAGTACAGATGCATTTTCCTCCTGAATATTTTTGAGCCATGGTTGGTTGAATCTGAGAGATGTGGACATACAGATGTGAAGGGCCAGCCCTAATAGGTTTATTAAAAGTAGAGATTGCATTCAAGGATGTGTCTATTATTGAGACAAGGATGGAAACAGTCTGTATCCAGCTAACTGGGTTCTGCAATGATTTTCTGTTTCTTTCTTTTTTTTTCTATTCTTAAGTAAGAGTTGTTGTTGCAAAGAATTCTGTTGATTCAGTTAAACTTTGATGCCTCTTACTGTACTCGTATTTTAGTTAAACTACCTTAAAACTATTGTTTACAGAGCTCAATACCCAGGCTGAGTATATCTATATGTCACTGAGCCATCTTCTTTTTTTTTTTCTACTGGGGATTGAACCCAGAGGCATTCAACCTCTGAGCTACACCCCAAGTCCTTATTTATTTTGAAAAGGTCTCACTAAGTTGCTGAGGCTGGCCTTGAACCTGCTATCCTCCTGTTTCAGCCTCCCCAGTACTGGGATTACAGGCATGCACCACCACGCCTGTCTCACTGAACCGTCTTCATCATTACACTGAGATGGGCCGCCTACAACATTCTGCACATGGTGTCAACCTTCTCCAGTCAACAGAAGTCCTGAGATTCCTGATGTCCTTGGGTTCTTGTCCTTGGCTGTGGCCATAACTAGGGAGCCGGGGAAAGCTCTCAAGGATAGCTCAGCTCAGATTCCTACTGTGTTCCTGTTGTGGACGACACGCCGCACCCGCCTCTCCAGCACCCTTAGAAATTTAAATATGAGTCCTTGATTGCTGCAAAAGGTTTCAGGATGTCCCGTAGCTCACTTTTTGGAATATTATTCAGCCTTAAAAAGGAGGGAAATCCTGTCATTTGCAACAACGTGGATGAACATCGAGGACGCCATGTTAAATACAGTAAGTCAGATGCTAAGAAACAAATGCTAACGCTCTCGCCAATGTGTGGAATCTAAAGCAGCGGCACTCACAGCGGCAGAGTGGAGCCGGGACGGGCCGGCACAGGGAAGGGGAGAGTGGGAGAAGCAGGGGAAGTACAGACCCGCGGTTGTTAGGTGAGGGTCTAGAGATCAGCGCACAGCCCGAGGACGGCAGTGAAGACTCCTGCAGCGTGCACCGGGAATTAGCTCGAGAGTGGGCGTGAGTGCTCTTACGCCCATGGAGAGGGGGACGGGCGGGCTAACTTGCTGGACCCCAGTCACCACTCCACCACATACAGGCGCGTCAGAACGTGCGCTACACACCTTAAATGGATGTACCGAGAGAAAAGAATCAAAATGAAAGAGGACGATGCCCCCTTGCCCATCTGTACCACCCATGTGCACGAGCCGGTGGGTCTCTGTCTGGGAGACAAGCGCCTGATCTACAGTGATCACACAGGACCGAGTCCTCGCTCTTGCTCTCCAGGAATTGTCTTCTGTCTCTACTCTGAAGACCACAGTGTGAATCCCAGTTGGGCTTTGTAATGAAAAACTCCAGTCATTTTGAACTAGGTGGCCTAGGAGGAAGGCAGGACTTAGCTCAGGTAAAGGTTTGAGTTGGTTGATTTTTTGGTGGTACTGGGGATTGAATCCAGATGCATTCTGCCTCTGAGCTACACCCCAGTCCTTTTTTATTTTGAAAGTGTCTCACTAAGTTGCTGGGGATGGTCTCAAACCCTCGCTCTTTCTGTCTCGGCCTTCCAAGTGCTGGGATGACAGGCGTGCGCCACCGCGTATCACAGGGACGCTAGCTGTGAATGGTGACTGGCCGGAGTCCACAGGGGCCAGAGAAGACAAGGAACAGCTCAATGGCTGATCTAATGAAGTTATAGGATCTTGGAGCTGCCAGCTGGCACCTTGGGAAGAAAGATGGCAACCTAGAGGAGGAGGTGGGAGAGTGCCTGGAGAGAAGTTCCTGAGCTGCCGTGGTCAGCCAGGCCCCACAGCAACCAGGATCGTTGCCATCTGAGGGTCTCCACGAAGGTGTCTTCTGTCGTCACAGACGCGACCTCAGCCATCCCCCAAAGCCCTGTGCGAGTGTGTCCTTCCTACATGAGGAGTGTCTGCGGAAGTGAGAGGCAGAGAGGCCGTCCACGTGGGCAAAGATGCACAGGAGCACGCGGTGCAGTGCGACGAAGCCAGGTTCTAGTAGATTCCACAGAGGACAGTTCTGAGAGAGGCCACACACCTACGCTTCTGTCTCCATTTCCTCTCCCCCCTTGAATAAAGAAGTCCTGAGCAGAGCACGTATTGTCCTGACTAGTTGGGACAGAACTTGTGGTTGTCTTGTGCAGACAATAAAAGAGAAGTTTGTTGGGAAGCTGAAACTGGAGGATCACAGGTTCGAGGCCAGTGTGTGCTAACTTAGCAAGACCCTGTCTCAAAATAAAAAAATAAAAAGGGCTGCAGATGTAGCTCAGAGGTAGAATGCTCCTGAGTTCAACCCCCCATACCACACACACATGCATGTGCACGCGCACACACACACACACACACACACACACACACACACAAAATGAATAGATAAATAAAAGTTGCCCCTGGAGGCCGAAGGACTCAAGGTTATACTCATTAATATACTTTAGCAGTTCCTTAGGTTTTGGACAGCTTATTTTTCTCCTATTCACAAGTATTTTCTTAGAAGTGGTGAAGATAAGTATTCAATATATCATACTGCACCCCATAAGCACGTATAGTTATTATGTATGATTTAAAAAGTAAATTTAAAAAGATTATGCAAATAGGCATGGTGGCACATGCCTGTCATCCCAGTATTCAGGAGGCTGAGACAGGAGGATCCCAGGTTTGAGGCCAGCCTCAACAACTTAGTGAGACCCTGTCTCCAAATAAAAATAAAAAGGGCTGGGAGTGTAGCGTGGAGGTACAAATCTCAGTACCAAAATAAATAAATACATAAATGAATAAGATTATACAAAAAGAAAAAGAAAAAAAGGAAAGTGAATTGGCAGTAGTCTTTGTGCCTTTATTCTGATGGCTTCCAGGGGGCATTAGAATTTGTCCCGAGTCCTCCTCTCATCGGTGCCTGCATTGAGGACTTTCCGCACAGACACTGGGCCGCATTTCCCAGCAGCGTGAAGCAGTGTGCAGTCCAGACCTGTCTTAGGAGTCGCTCTGCAATTTCAGAGCGATGAGGTCTCAGGGTACACTGGCTATTTCGTCAGCCGAGACGGTGCTGGATTCGGCTTTGTCCAGGCAGCCTTCCGGTCTACGGCATCTGGAACGTACCATTTCCCACCCCCCCGTGGCTCACATTCGCCTCTGTTACCTGGTCCGTCAGATTTCTTTTTGACTGGTTCTTCCTCTAGGTCTTCCCAGTCCTCTGGACCTGCCGTGTATGCAATAAAGATGAGTCAGGCTCCTTTGACCGTAATTAAATGCCAAAGCTACTCTTCTAGACTAAAAGGAACTTTATAATTCAATCTAGAATATTCTGCAGTGTGTGTGTGTGGAGCTGGGGAATGAACCCAGGGGCGCTTTACCTCTAAGATGCACCCCTAGCCCTTTTCATTTGAAACAGGGTCTCACTAAGTTGCCGAGGCTGGCCTTAAACCAGTGATCCTCCTGCCTCAGCCTCCCAGGCTAGCGCCACCACACCTGGCTTATTCTTTGTATTGTAAGTTCCTGGGGAAAAGTTGTAAGAATTCAGTGTTCAGATTTTCGATTGTCAAAATGTCTTATTGGTGCATTATAGTTATACATAATACTGGAATTCGGTGTGACTTATCCGTACACGCACATGACATCATTTGACCAATTCCATTCCCTAGTACCGCCTCTTCCCTTCTCTTCCCTCCCCGACCCCTTCCTCTTCTCTACTGGTCTCCTGACTGCTTTTGTGAGACCCCTTCTTTCCGTTTTTCTCTCTAGAGTCTACAGATGAGAGAAGATGTGCGGCCCTTGACTGTGAAGCTGGATGATCTTACTTAACATGATGCCCCCGTGTTCAATTTTCTTCACCCTGGTACTGGGGATTGGACCCAGAGGTGTTCTACCTCTGAGCTCCAGCTGCAGCCCTTTCTATTGTTTATTTTGAAGCAGGGTCTCATAGCTGGGTGTGGTGGCACATGCTGCCTGTAATCCCAGTACTTGGGAGGCTGAGACAGGAGGATCACAGGTTCAAGGCCAGCCTCAGTAATATAACCAGACCCTATTTCCAAATATAATAAAGTAAAATAAAATAAAAAGGGCTGGGGATGTAGCTCAGAGGTAGAACACCCTTGGTTCAATCCCCAGTATCAAAAAACAAACAAACAAGACAAAACATCACTATCCCCGGCACCTCTGTCCCTTGAAGGTCCCTCTGCCTTTGGGGCCACAGTGGCAGAGGACGCACCGCTGCCGTGCCCGACCCGACTCACCCTGCCCGGAGCCTCGGCGCCTTCGCTTCTCTTCCCTCGCAGAGCGTTTCTTCTCTTTGCGCCTCTGCCGGAGGGCCGTTTTAGGATCAGTGATCCAGGCTTGATAGACAAACTGAAGGGAGAAAGTTCAATGATTTTCTGGCCTTTGAAGAATTTTGAAATGAAGGAGGAAGGGGAACCTACACCAAGCTTCCTAACTTCCGGAAATATTTCTTTTTTCTCCCAACCCAAACTACACATCCCTCTGCCACCTGCCGATGTTGAGTGGACCTCTGGCATTCTCATTATCGTGAGCTTTAATATGAAAAAAGATACGGGGATCTATTTCATTCGGTGTCACAGAGGATCATGAGATACGCTCTGCGCATGTACAAACCATCGTTCCTCATGGGTCCCCAAATACCACCTCCATTTGTGACACTAAATGACTGACCCTCTTGCACTACACACAGTAGAGACAAGCCGGAAGCCTGGCTGGGGGTGGTTAGAGCAGCTTCTCCGGCCACAAATAAACTTTTGAGTCAAAACCGAAACAACAGTGGTCACTGTCTTACTCTGGGGACAGAGTTTCGGACATTCGTTATTCTTCCGGTGAATAACAGCTTCTAGGAGCAACTTGAGGAAGGGCTGTGCAAATGGATTAGTCTTTTTATAGGAAAAAACACTGCGATGTCAAGGTTAAGGAGTTATTCCAGAACAGCGTGGAAGGAAAACTGTGGCGCTGCGGGTGGCCTTTTGTCATTTGCCTTCGAGAGCTGAAAATAGTTTTATTAACATATTCGGACAGACCACCAGGAAAGAGCAAATTTGAATAGCCCAACGCCAAGTCTCCAGAATCATGCAGGAGAAATGGAAAGAAAACCCTGATAGACAGTCAGCCATTTAGGAATCAGAAAGCCAAGCAGGCATGCCGGTCATGCACCCAAGCGCCCGGGTCTCAGGGAAGCTGGGCTTTCCTTCGTGATGATAAAATTGGATGTTTTGTGGGAGCTCTTAGAAACCCAAAGGTTTTAATTTGATCCTATTTTCAGGTCTCTGAAATCGCTGAAAAACATGGAATGAACAAGCTACTGGAATTGTGATATCAGTAGAAAATAAAGAGGGATTCGACTTTCTTATTTATGGGAATGTAAGAGTCACAGGTAACTAAGAAAGAACATTTTTTTTTCTCACTAGAAATCTATATTGGATGGGAAATTAACACAAGTGCAAAATCTGGATTAGCACTAGATAACAAGTCCAGGACACCAAAAAAATTACCAATTTTGCCCGAAACATATTTAGTAAAATGAGAACATGAACTGGAATTTGAAGAAACATCAAATAAAGGGATTTATGGCAAGATGGTTATTGAGCGTGTCAGCTGGGAGTATGATCAAGATTGTCTCTCGGGGTTAGTACCTTTAAAAGCAAACTTGCTCTTGCACAATATTGGTTGTTTTAAAAGAACTTGAACTACTACACATTTCAGGTTTAAGAACAACATATGGTAACATTACTTTTTAAAAAGTGGGTTTTGTTTTGTTTTTGTTTTTCTTTTTCTTTTTTTGCGGTACTGGGATTTGAACCCAGGGGCATTCTACCTCTAAGCTACCCTCCCAGTCCTATTTTTTAGTTTTTATTTTGAAACAGGGTCTCACTAAGTTTTGGAGGGCCTCACTAAGTAGCTGAGGCTGGCCGTGATCCTGCGATCCTCCTGTCTCAGCCTCCCAAGTACTGGGATTATAAGCGTGCGCCACCACTCCTGGCTGTTTCTTTTGTTTTTATGTATGTATGATACTAGAGATTGAACCCAGAGGCATTCTACCTCTGAGCTACACCCCCAGCCATCTTTTATTTTTTATTTTTGAAACAGGGGGTCACTAAGTTGTTGAGGGTCTCACTAAATTCCTGAGACTGGCCTGTGATTCTCCTGTCTCAGCCTCCCCAGTACTGGGATTACAGGTATGTACCTAGCTTAAAAAACAAGTGTTATTACTTGTAATGAAAGAATACCCCAAATTAAAAGGTAATTAGGGTTTGTGAATGTAACAGGTACACAAGTTGGAGGAATTCTTTTTCTCTGAAGAAAAAGCAAATGATTGGGAGGGAGAGGGAGAGGGAGAGAGAAGAAGGGGGATTAAGAACAGCATTGAAGAACTCTTGTAGAAATGGCAGGAACCATGAACACTTTGATATGCTAAGAGAATTGGTCGAACCCAGGAGCATTCTACTTCTGAGCTACTCCCTGGCTAAGTTTCTGAGGCTGGCCTCAAACCTGCAATCCTTCTGTCTCAGCCTCCCAAGTACTGGGATTACAGGCGTGCGTCACCATGCCTGACTAAGAAGACGGTATTTTAAATGCAGGATGGGGGGGTTGCATTGTAATCTTTTGTTTAAATAGATTTTAAAATACAAATCGAGAGAGTCATATGGTAGTCATTCAAGAGAAAAGATAAGGAGTCCCTAGTGAAGCAGGAAGAGTGACTACTAAACTAAAAATCAGCCTACCGGGATTTTCAAAATGGAAAGAACCCAGAGGTTCTGCTCAAGGTAGACCAGCAGTACGGTTTCGCCTGGAGACTTTCAGGTCCCACAGGACCTGTTGAGTCAGAATTTGCATTTAAATAAGATCCAGGTAAAAGGTGAGCCGCAGTGGTCTCTGATACTACCCTGAGCATGTTCTCAACACCGGAGGACCTTCAAGATGGAGAGTCTCAGTGTCTGGCCCTGGCTCAACTTGGGAGAAAGAGGATTCTATGAGATCCAAAGATAGTAATGTATTATTTATGGCTTTCCATAATTGACTACAGCCTAGGTAGCAATGAAGAATTATTTTGGGGTGTGTGGTACTGGGGATTGAACCCAGGGGCATTCTACCTCTGAGCTACACCCCCAGCCCTTTTTATTTTTTTCATTTGGAAACAGGGTCTCACTAAGTTGATGAGGGCCTTGCTAAGTTGCTGAGGTTGGCCTTGAACCTGCAATCCTCCTGTCTCAGCCTCCCAAGTACTGAGATTACAGGCATGTGCCACCACGTCCAGCAACAGAGAATTTTTTAACGGTTAATTCATAAGCCCTGTCTCGGATCCCATGGGGTGAGGACCTGTGCAGACTATCTACGGCTGAGAGCCTAGGAAGGAGCTAGCTCCAATTCAGAAACTGGACAATTCGACTCAATGTAGGAAAATGGAGATGGAGCCAGAGGAGCCTTTCATCAACTTATCCAGAATTTGACCAGCTTTCTGAGAAAAATGGTCACAGGTTGTACGCATCGTAGGTGATACGTGCAACCACATGTGACCCTCTTCAAATGAGATGTGACTTATGCAAGACGTTGAGAAGGGAAGAAAGTACACACGGATCTGTATTTTCTCTTTCTATTTTTCGATAGTCTCTGGTGTTCACTTAAAAATAAGAAATAATACAAAATATGGCATCCAAGAACTCTTTTTGGAAAACTTGTCTTAATATTTTACAGCCTTAGAATTCCTTCATGGTACGATCTATAGAACAGAGAAAATGCAGATAAGGGGAGATATTTGTCTAAAGTTCTACAGAGCAGAGAGTCACACACTACACATCAGTAAAACATGAAATACCTTTGCAGCTCTGATTAAATACTGAAGAATAGTTTTGGGAAGTTTAATGACAGACTTTGGCAAGGCTAAAATGGCTGACGCAAACTTCCCAATAGCTCTCTACAAAGAAGGACAAAGCAAGAGTAATTAGTAGAAAAAAACCCAAACCTAATTATTTAACATATGACTTTGTATGAGTTCGTCTCTACAATTAACATCAACTAGGCTTTAAAAACGTGCCCTTCATGGAAGCTGGAATAAAATGCGCTCTGCTTGTAAGTTAGGAATGAAGAGAACTGTCAATCATTGCGTGTGGTCCACCGCGCAGTGAGGCCGGTCCACCTTCTCTCCTTCGCTGTATCGTAAGTGATGGTTAGCATAAAACTCATTAGAAGAAAATCAACAGGTCAAGTCGTTAGTATTTGCAAGCCAGCTGCACACAAGCATGCGGACACAGTCACCAGAAACATCCGCAGGGATCAACGGAGCAGGAGACAGCGCTGGACCACGGTGTCGCTGTGAAGAAGTTAGCTCTTCAGCATCACCAGGCAGACAGGAGTGGGTTGAACCTGCCAGGACTTTTTGGGGGAAGGGGCAGGTCTTGGGCATTGAAACTAGGGGGGTGTTCTACCTGTGAGCTACACCCCCAGCCCTTTTTATCTTTTATTTTGAAACAGGGTCAGGGTGGCCTCAAACCCGTGATCCTCCTGTCTCAGCCTCCCAAGTACTGGGCTGGCAGGTGTGCGCCACCGTGCCCAGCTGAACCTGCCAGTTTAAGAGGGCCTGGCCAGGAAACCTACGACGGCGTAGTGATGGGCACATTGTGTGACTTGATGGACACTATTTTGTGTGCCTTGTAGTATAACAGAGGGGAAATAACCTTTCCATTCTGTGGTTAGCTGATAAAAGACACATGCACCAAGTGTTTGCCCGTGTATAACCCTAGTGACAGAGCCTCATCTGCAGCCTCGCTAAGTTGCTGAGGCTGGCCTCGAACCTTCGATCCTCCTGTCTCAGCCTCCCAAGTGCTGAGATTACTGGCGTGTGCCACCACACCTGGATGCATTCTCAAATCTTTAGCAAAACAAATAAAACTGACTTTCAAATTTGGAAGCAACATTTACAAGGCTTATTTGTTTCATAGGAGAGCAAATCTTTCATTTTCTAATCAACTATTTCACATAATGACAGGTAAATCCATTCAAGCAATCCAGAGCAATGCCAAAGATGTCTTCCTCCCCTCCTACTTACAACAAAAAATCAAGTTCACCGAATGGAGCTTTATTTTTTATTCAAAGCATCAGGGCATGTCTGATGCCAGGGAATGACCTCTTGACCCCCAGCTACTCTTACACAGCAGGGACTGACTAGTAGCATGGCTGAGAGCCCGCAGCACTGAACTTAGTTTAACTAGAAGGAATGAGTCGATGTCCATCAGGGGCCCGTGAGAGACACGACGTGCCCGAGTGCAGGAGCGGGCCGCGGTGTGCGACAGCACCTGTGGACACAAGAGACTTGCACTAGTGATGCGTGCCCGCCCCGCCCCTAGTCACCTGGAATGCAGACTTCCGTGGAGGCTCCTCGCTCTCCTTCTTCAGTTCTTCCTCTTCCTCCTCTTCACTGTCCGTTTCAAACAAATAATAATCTCCACTCCTGACCACTAAGCAAAACAGAATATTTACTTATTTCGTGAAAGAGACACAAGATCACACGGGGCTTATTCATAAAAAGCCCCTTGTAGATATACAAATGGCCCGAGGGCCATTAACAGCACGAGATGTTAGCAGAGAAGATAAAAACAAGAGACGAAGACACTGATTTTAGGCTAATGCTACATGGTGTTGGGAGGATTAGGTCCACAGAGTATGAAGCCTTGTCTACGCCATATAAGAGAATCGCCCACTATACGGTTGATCTGATATTTTCTCCCTTCTATTATTTTTTTTTGTTGTTGTTGTTGTTGTTACTGGGGATTGAACCCAGGGGCATTGTACCTCTGAGCTACACTCCCAGCCCTTTTTATTTTTTGAAACAGGGTCTCACTAAGTTGCTGAGGGCCTCGCTAAGTTGCTGAGGCTGGCCTTAAACCTGTGATTCTCCTGTCTCAGCCTCCCAAGTACTGGGATTATGGGCACGAGCCACTGTGCCTGGCTTTTTCTTCCTTCTTTATTGTGAGTTTTATGTGGCTTAATCAGATCTGACTCTGTAGTGACTGGTTTTGTAACCCAGATGGCCCTGATAACTGAGAGCTATCCTTTCTCAGTTCGGGGCTTTTGATCCTTGAGACGGGCCCACGTGAGGTGGAGGACTCGGCTTCGTTTGTTGTGGTAAGCCAATCGGGAGAGTGCAGGACCAAGACCAGTGTTGCCATCTTCCCCTTTACTTCATACTGTGCAGACCCGGCTTCTCCACACGTGACAGGAGAGACACAAAAGACACGACAAGACACTTGAGAAAGTACACACACACACACACACACACACACACACACACCACCATGGGAGGAAATTAAAACCAACACAAAACAATGATGACAATGACAACACTGCCGCCGCCGCGCTGGCTGCTTCTCCCGCAGCGTGGGAGCGCGGAGGAACGCAGGCGCGGTCCGTACGGTTTAGTCCTGCAGCCCCTGGCCGCGAGGAACTCCACGGAGCGCAATGAAACGCCAGCAGAACTCCCCGACCACAGACCCAGAGCACAAACCGTACGGACCGTCTTCACCTCGTCTCTTACTTTCCCTGCAAGAACATAAAGCCTTTGGAAAGAGTTGGGAGCAGAGAAAGTAGAAATGGCCAGAGATTGGAAGGAATTTAAGAAATTCAATCTCTATCAGTTCGAGAAAGGTTTTGAGTTTATCAGAGAAAAGAGACCCAGCATACACGGCCTGTACCGTCATTGCGGGAAAACATATTCGTATTTTCAAATCAGATTCGGGTTTGCAAATGCTGAGGTATCTTTTGGGTGACATGACGGGATGTCGTAGCTTTTGGACTTGGACCTCGCAAGGTAATGGAAAACCTTGGTTTGTTTAAAATCAGTTGCTGAATGTCACTGGACATGGTCAAAAGTCAAGTAACTTTGCCCATGATCTCACACGAATCTGAAGCCTCCATTCGTAAAGATGCAGAGTGAACAAATTGGGCCTTATATCCTTGAACAGAAGCACTGTAATTTGTTATTTTTATTTTGAAGAAAAAAAAAAAAACCGGGCCCAGAGTACTGGGTCAGGCCCGAGGAAGTAAATGCGATCAACATAAGGTAAGAAAAAGCACGGACAAACCCAAGTTACAGCATTACTTTTGACAGTGAGGGAGACCAAGTAATGCCACAGAAGCTGAGATTTGCGGGGGTACGTGGACTGACGTCACGTGGGCGTTCAGGAAAACAGTCTTAGAAGATGGAGCATTTTACCCTCATTATAGGTTCCAAAATCAACAGTAGCCAGAGTTGTATTCAATCATACCTCCTGTAGCTTTTATTAGAGGGTCAACCCCAAATGACTTTCAGCGTGAGCACTTAAGAGCACAGATTGTATCACTGAAAATGTCACAGGGCAAGAGGAACCCACACATTAAAAAAAGAAGGAAGTGTTTTTTTTTAAGTCTCATATTCCTTTATAAAGTGTTATGGAAACCAAGCTGGGAAAATACCAGAGGATACTTTCTTCAGCGCCACCTGTTGGTAATAGGTGGAAAAGCTCTGGCTTGCATGTTTGTGAGTTCACACGGGGATGCAGCCTCCAGCCCTTATCCACACACATATTACGAATGTTGGTGCTACTGCTGGATGACTTCGTGTGAAACTAACTTAAAATCTCACCATTTGTATCCTCTGACACTTGGCTCTTTATTTCAGTGGTTCATGAACAAGATGAGGCTTGGTATTGGTTTAGGCCGCCCCGATCTGGCTTGGAGGCCCTGGGGTGGAAGGTATCATTGAACAGCAATAATGCATGCCTCTGTGTGTAGACGTAGGTGTGGAAGCAGAGAGGTCACCTGCAGACCATGCTAAGATCTACTGACCAGTAACATCAGTAACATGGCAACATTATCATGTCGTCCACGGATTTACACCTGGGAATTCTAACTACACCTTTACACTGGGCATCTCTAAGAAATGCCCCTTTGGAAGCCCAATAAAGGGACAGATCAGAATAAGGGCTTTTCATGCAATTCTTCCAGATAAGCTCTGGAACTCACCAAAGATGACAAAGTAAACTATGCAGCGCTTTCCCTTTCATTCCTCTCAAGCTTGTAAAAGAAAATGTGTTTTGCAGAAAGCAATTTAACACCACGGTCAGAAGAGGATTCCAAACCATAAGTCACACACACTCCTGCATTATTGCACGTAAGGCACATTGAGTTTAAGACCAGTCTTCAAGAACTTGATATAATGAGGGTGAAATGAATCAGAAACATCTAACACCAACAACCGTCACAGGAAGCTCTACGTCGTTACCAACTCGTAAGGTGATTCTCAAAGACCATATCCACTTCCTTTGAAAAGGCAGGGTTTGGATGAGGGAATGATGACTGCCAGGGGCGTTCGCCCCAGCGGAAGGAACAACACTCAACATGACACGATTGTGAAATGGACAGGTCTCGCTAAACTAGCAAAGGCCCTTTAAAAACAGAAAGGTAGGCACGGTTGACTTGTGACTTGATAGAACAAGGCAGCGAGAACATTACATTGTCAGACTCAGCACGGCCGACGTGCCGACGAACAATAAATACGAGAGTCATGCCGGATTTCAACTTGAACCTTTGTCATTTGACTTGGGCAGAAAATTGGATACAACTCTTTGTAACTCTTTTTTTGTTTTTGCCATAAGGCTGAAATTCAATATTGGGAATTACACTTAATTATATCCAGAAATACTGAGCGAATTTCAAAGATTGCTTCAGCAAACTAGTGTGCCAAATTTTAGAGAATTACTTCTGGGGTGAGAGAGGCCAATGCCAGATCAGCGTGCCACTAAGAATTGGGTGTGAGAAAGTTCTGATTTCTTTGATTTTCTGATGATTGTGAACATCCTGCTAGGAGGCCCCCACTGCTGTTGGATGCTGTGGGCTTTGGTGACGTCCTCATCTGGGGGGATCAGCTACCATCGGGGAGGTGTGTCTCCATCAGATATAAAGGGTGAAGACATTATAAGTAATTTCCAAAAATTATACTTATTAAATATTGTAACACATTTAGGACCCACAATGAAGCAGGTCACTCCATTATAAATCCAATTTCTTTGCTAAGCAGAATAAGTATAGAAGTAAGCTCTATAACGTCTCATTCTTTTCTTTTTCTTTTTTTCTTTTTTTGGTACTGGGGATTGAACCCAGGGGCATTCTACCTTTGAGTCACACTCCCAGCCTTTCTTATTTTGAAAGAGGGTCTTGCTAAGTTACTGAGAGCCTCACTAAGTTGCTGAGGCTGGCCTTAAACCTGCAATCCTCCTGTCTCAGACTCCAAAGTACTGGGATTACAGGCGTGAGCCACCACACGCAGCTCCTCATTTTCTTTTTTTGGTGGCACTGGGGACTGAACCCAGGGGCACTCTACCTCTGAGCTATACCCCCAGCCCTATTTTATTTTTTATTTTGAAAAAGGGTCTCACTAAGTTACAGAGGGCCTCGCTAAGTAGCTGAGGCTGGCCGCGAACCTGCCTGCGATCCTCCTGTCTCAGCCTCTCAAGTACTGGGATGACAAGCATGCTCCACCATGCCTGGCTCCCAAACTCATTTTTAATGAGTGTTTTAGTCATAAAAGATCAGTAGCACTCTAGACCTCAGAAGTGGATAATGCAATCATCAATTCTTTTTCCCTTTCTGAGCCTATAGATTGTGCTCAGCAGTCTGTTAGCCAGGGTTTTGGCTTCCAACATGGCCATGAGCAGATTTCCCTAGAGGAATTCATCCGCAGGGCTCAGAGGCCCATGGGCATGGTAATGTTCCTACCCTCCGGCCGCTATCAAGTCACAAGGGTTAAACGCTGCAAGGGACACATGGATCACGGGAGCCTCCATTCTGGTCAAGGATATAAGGGTAGAGTCGATGAGACTGGGAGAGGATGGAGAAACCTACTGGAAGCATGGTCAACCCAAGGCCGCCACCACTGCTTTTTTTTGCCTTTGGCTTTCTGTTTGTCTGCTTCTCCTAAAATAAAATACGGCCAAATATTAATTCTTATAAAATGAGCAAACAGATTTTGAAAACCACGCTTTAACAACTCAATTGTCAAATCTAGATACATCGCAAAAGCACCCAGAGGTCGGGAAAAGTAACTACATTAAATCTGACAAGCAAACGTGGACCACCGGCTGACTTCTTGAGGCGACTGTTCTGCTGAGAGTATGCTACATCTTCTCTTTCTTTCTAGTGACTGAGGGCACATGAGGAAACAAAATAATAAGGGATTATCCATCAAAAATGCATCTCTCATTGACTTTTTTTTATTAAATTAACAGAAAGGAAGAATCGCCTAGATTTTATAGAAGCATCTAGTGGCAAATAATTTGTTAAAACATAAATTACAATAACCAGAAATTCTTCTTTGGATTATTATGAATTTTTTTGGTACTAGGGATTGAACCCAAGGTACTCTACCTCTGAGCTACACTTCCAGCCCTTTTTATTTTTTATTTTGAAGCAGGGTCTCCTTAATTTACTGAGTCTGGCCTTGAATCTGCAATCCTCCTGTCTCAGCCTCCCAAGTACTGGGATTACAGGCGTGTGCCACCACACCCGGCTTCTTGTGATTATTTTAATGCATGGTTAGAAAATATAAATTTATTGGTGATGAATAAAAACTGTGTACTGAAAAATATCATGCATTATTTCTCTATTCCCTCCAAAGAGAAAAGCATGCAAATTTCTATAAAAAGACCTTTAAGATTTTGATTGGACATAATAAATCTATACTGAGATATAATAAGCATACATTTCACCTAAGTTTTATTGGAGCAGGCAATAATTGATATTTAACTAATTGATATTTTAATATTCAGTTGCCATAAGTATGCATGCATATTTAATTTTCATATAAAGTTTATAGAAATCAAATGCAGCATGTCTGAAATATCTTCCCCAAAGGTACAAATTAACCAAAATCATGCCAATTTTCTCCAGAAACAGATGTCTGTGAGATAAAGCGAGGCCATATGTTCCTTAAAAGAATCTCGCTGGAGAGTAGTCAAAATCATTCATTCATGAAACATGTGCTTTATGAAACAATTAAACATACCCCGTTCACAATGAGGAAGTAAAACATGCTGCATTAAAAAAACTGCATGGGTAATATGGGTAGAATAAAAAGTGTTATAAATATAATGTTATGTCACAGTCCTACCCAATATCATGCTATTATTCAATGTCGAGGTACGTGAGTAAGAGAAAAATGTCTTGACGTACTGTCATCATCCTCTTCAGAGAGTTTTTGGATGTCCTGGGCTTCCCCTGACTCCTGGGTCAAGCTTAGCATCCTCTCCTTACCCTTTTTGTACTTTTGTTGCCTGGCCTTGATGCGATCCATTCTATAAAATAAACAAAGCAGCATTAGAAATGCCAAGAATGCATTCCGTTATCTGCAGGTCAGTACTCTGGACTTACACTGTTACCTATATATCTAACATCATGGACAAAGTGGTAAATTCACTTCAAAATACTTAGGAAATAACTGATTAGGAACAAGTATCTCCTTGATTATATACACTCATGCTGTAAGTATCTCCTTGCTTATATTCACAGATGCTTTTTATATATATGTATCTATACATATTCTATTTTTATATATAGGTAAATACACACATATATTTACATATATGTATGCTCGCCATGTTATTTTGTCCTTCATAGGTGCAAGACTTAAGAATATGATCAACACCACCATGCTAGGGTTTGGTATGCAATCCTTAATATTCATTCACTCTTGTATCATAGCCAGTCTGGACAGAGTGTGTTAGAAATGTAAGTCCTTTATTCCCCCTGGGTTTGCACTCTAAAATAGATGGAAAAGTCAGCAAAGTGAATTACAACGCAGGCCTCGCTTATGAAAAATGAGAAACATGTCTACATGTCGGTCCAAACTTGTTATTCCTCTAGACCTGCTTTAGAGAGCTAGAAACAATAACAACAGTTGTGCTGTATTGCATGTGCGGTATATTTTTCATATATAACTTACACCGTTGTGTGAATAACATGCTGTACCATGCTCTCAAATATTTCTGCTAGGGGTAAGAGAGCGGGTAGAAGAAGGCACAGTGGAATGAAGCCATTCTTGGGAACTCAGGGAGCTCTCCCGGCGGGCTGATATAGTGACTCCATTTTCTTTTTTCTTTTTTGTGGTACTGGGGATTGAACCCAGGGGTGTTCTACCTCCGAGCTACACCCCCGGCCCTATTTTTTATTCTTTATTTTGAAACAGGGTCTCACGAAGTTGCGGAGGGCCTCACTAAGTAGCTGAGGCTGGCCGCGAACCCAGATCCTCTGGTCTCCGCCTTCCAAGTACTGGGATTACAAGCGTGCGCCACCACGCCTGGCTTCCATTTTCTTAAGGAAAGTGTCTAGGTTTTGAATTCTATGGCCATCAGCTTTTAAACCAGGTCCCCAAAGATATACGTGCTACCAGGCCTTCGATGTTCCATTCACGGATAGAAATTTCACTCTGAGAGAATTCTTTGCAATGGAATCCCCAAATCTCCTGAGTAGGGTTGGTCTGTCCCTTGACTCACCAGAGGGGTGTGGTGGGGAAACTGAATTGAAAACAGGGAAAGATGAATCGTATTTCTAGCACTCCCTCCAGTTAGTGTGGACTCTAAGTCATTTAATACCAGAGGCCATCTATTTCTCCCCAGAGTCTAGATTATATTATTTCACAAGATGTTTCCAAAGCCAACTGACTCCTCATCGATTCCCTTAACCCACAGTGCTGTAGACATTTCTCCAAGAGTGTGGCCCTGGGCGAGACACCGTCTCAGTCACTAGCAGCTTAATCTCTACAAAAATCCAGGGAGGCAGAACTGTGAGATCTAATTTAAGAACAAGAAACTCAAATCCAGAGAACTTAAAAGATGTGCTCCGGGTTCTTAAGTAAGTAACTGAACCAGGAATTCCCCGCCAGTCTTTTCCAAGATGGCGCCCCTCCCACCCTGCTGGAGTCACTGTCTGCTAAGCTCCTGTGCTTTTCAGTCCAGCAGGCAGCAGCGATGGCTCCGACATAGAGGAGACGCAGGGCAAGCTGGGAAAGTTGACAGGAGTAGCTTTTTCAAGGGTGAGGTCCCCAGGAGCTGAGAGTCAGCTGAATATGGCCACACACATCAGAAAAGGGGAAAACGAGAATAGAACGAGGCATCCTTACTGTCTCTTCAGCTGGTCCATGGACTTTTTCTCTTCTTCAATTCTTGCCTTTACAGCTTTTACGATTGTGGCTTGGAAAAGTTCAGCCCCTCTAAGGGAGAAATGGAAACAGAACAATTTAATATTCTCCTGCTCGCTCAGCTTCCTCTGAAAACGCTTATGGATGGTTAGAAAACATGATAAATGCGATGGTCCTTTACTGGTAACAGATGGAAGCTTCCAAGCTGGCGGTGGGAGCCACCAATCCCCTGGTAGAAGCTTTTCCCTGTGGATGACCAGGGCATAACTTTCCACCTTGGAGTGAGTGAGCTGGGTACCACCCTGGGAGGTCAACGGAGAGAAATGGCCTATTTTCCAAGACAATGCAGGCCACAAGTCTCTTTGAGTGTGTCCTGCAGCCTCCAAACATCACGCTGAGCTGGTGTTACTCACCGACCTGGTTAAGAGCTGCGGCAGGAGGGAGGGCTGTTCACAGAGGATGGAGTTTTCTACTCAATGAGCAGGAAACATATGGGGGAAATACACAAAGGTGCGTCCTGCCCATCCATGCAACCTCAGCCTCTTGCCCTTAGACTCTCTGCCTCCAATCCTTCCACCCCTCTGCCATCTGAAGTGTCCCTAGAAATCCCTCCTCCCTCCTCCTCCTCCTCCTTCTCCTCCTCCTCCTTCTTCTTCTTCCTCTCTCTCTCTCTTTCTCTCTCTCTCTCATACTGGGAATGGAACCCAGGGATGTTCTACCTCTGAGCTACACCCCCCGCCCCAGCCATTTTTTTTTTAAAATTTTGAAACAGGTCTCACTAAGTTGCTGAGGGTTTTGTGAAGTTGCCGAGGCTGGCCTCGATCCTCCTGTCTTAGTCTCTCAAGTACTGGGATTGTAGGTGTGTGTCACCACGCTGGCTCCTAAACTTTCTTAATAGCCTCAACTCTGTTCCCTTGTCACCTGCTTGTATAGCCCCAATCCACGGGAACCCAGCAGTGTGCCAGCTCTGTGCCCTCTGTGCCAGGAGGGGCTGTCATCAGCTGGTGACACTGGCGGAGCGGGTTTCTCTGAGGGGCTCCCGCTCCGGGAATCATCGCTCTGCTTCTCTATTGTGCTGCTTCAAGCCCCCAACTATCTCCTCAGCTCTCGGAATCTGTCCCGTGGCCTTGCACTCCTGGTGAATGACCCAGCCTCCCAATTGCTAGAGAAAACATCATTCACAGGTGTAGCATTGCTCAGCCTCCCCCTGCCTCTCCTTCCCACCCACATCCTTTTTCCTGTCTCAGTGGAAGAGGCGACATTCTTTTGCCCGGGGCCTGCCCCATGCTAGGGGACCTTCCGGCCCACAGCCTGAGGGACAAACTCCTGTTTATGCCTCTCTTCCTGCATTTTCAACCTTCCCATCGCTACCGAGTTCTCCCATGCATTTAAATGTGTTCAAGCCTTGCTGATCTAACACATATGAAAAAGAGGCCACGTTCACCCCACGCCTGCCCATGTCTACACTTCTACCACTGCCTGTCACAGGCAACCCGAACTCTCCTGGCAGCATGGCTGCCTTCCCTGTAACTCCTGCTCTCAGAAGGTGCCGCAGTCCAGTCCCAGCAACTGGTAAGCTCTCGCGATCCCGTGGCTTCTCTGAGTATCACCTACCACCAACTTGCTGTTGTCTGACTGTGTCCCCCAGAGTTCATTGAAATCCCAATGCCCGAGGAGATGTCAGGAAGCCAAGCAGGGCCTTTCGCGTGGATTCGGTCATGAATGTTTAAGTGCCAATCACAGGCCCGGAGGCCTCTTGCCCCGCCCCATGGGAGGCCACAGAGAGAAGGCCACTGTCTGTGGGGAGCAGGCCCTCGCCGCCACCTTGCTCTGGGACGTCCCAGCTTCCAGTGTTGTGAGAAACAGATTTACATGGTTTGTAAGTCACTTGCTGCAGGGAGGGAGAAAAAAGATGCACTGACCTACAAAACCGTGTACAGTAAACAAGGTTACTAGGGGTCTGAGACTTTGTACTCTGCTCTGAAAATGGTGTGGGGGCATTAGAAGATAATTCTAATGGAAAATTGCCAGACCAATGTTATAAATAAAACGAAGTCATCGTTCGTCTACAGAGTGAGGGCTGAGAGAGCCACAGGGCTCCTCAGAGTCAGTGCCGGTCCCTGCTGTGTCCCCTTTCTATGCGGCAATAAGTTAGTCAGCCAAGCCTGGAATGGCCTGCGTATCAATGGACTTTCGAAATAAACATTTTATTTCTCCTGGCAGGGAAAGAAAAACAGGCTATAGCGAAACTGGTGGCTAAACACAGATGTATGCGTTTAAACCACAAGTCAAGAGCTAGGTAGTCCATCACAAAAAATGTGGTGTATGCCCATGGTGGAATCCTACGCAGCCGTAAAGAAGAAGAGCATGGCGTGTACAGGAAAATGGGTGGGACTAGAGAGCACTGTGCCAAGTGAGATCCGTCTCAGAAAGTCAAGGGTCATGGGTTTTCTCTCATATGTGGAAGCTAAAGAGAAAACAGAAAACAAAAGGGACTTTAGATAAATGGGGAGAGAGACCCATAGAGTAGTGGAAGGGGATTGGGGAGGGAAGTGGGGAGGAGGAAAATGGAGAACTGAAGAAAGAAACAGTTCAAATAAGGCTATGTCCCTATGTGAAGGTACCACCGTCAATCTCACCAGTCTAACATGTACAGGGAGGGAAGGGGCGGGTGGGGTGCACAGGGAAATATATTAACTGCTGTGCGCGCGTGTGTTGGTATTGCTTTGAACCTCACTATGATGTACAATTACAACGTACCCATAAAAGTATAAAAAAGATAGATATCGGTAATTCCATGTGATAGAGACTAATGCCTATCAGGTTATGCATACCAAGGGCTCCACGCGGTCAGGGCAACGTCAACACCTGTGAGCCGAGCGCAGCGGCCGAGTCACCCAGCTGGCCACTGGCCCCGCCCACCTCCATGGGATCCCCGAGGTCCCGGTCCTCCCCCAGCCTTTTCCCTAAATCTACCACATTGGGGACAATGAAAGTCCCAGGGAGAAAAAGGTAGAGCTCAGAGAAGAAAGTCAGATGGGGAGGAGCAAGACTAAAGGAAGGGAAGGGTCAGGAAGGGGAGAGGAGAGGGGTTTAGGACTGCGGGACTGCTGGGCCGTATGGGGTTCTACTTTGAGTTTCTGGAGGAACCTCCAAACTGCTCTCCCTGATGGCTGTGCTAATTTATATTTCACCCAGCCGTGCACAACAGTCCCTTCCCACCGCGTTCTCCCCTGCATTTATGTTTTTGCTCTTTTGATAATAGCCATCTGATAGGGGTGCGGTGACACCCACTGTGGTACTGGTTTGCGTTTCCCTGATAATTAGGGTAATTAGGGATGCTGAGCATCGTCTCATACACTGGTTGGCCATGTGTAGATTCTTTCTTTTTCTTTCTTTCTTTCTTTCTTTCTTTCTTTCTTTCTTTCTTTCTTTCTTTCTTTTCTTTTCTTTTTTTTTTTTTTTTT